>JAYGXS010000358.1:0-29962 GCA_036362985.1 Ligula intestinalis
AGGCCACGAACGAGGCGGAAAATTTGCATCAAACGCCCCCAAAACTGTCCATAACTCAGAAGATAGGAATAAAAGTTATTTATATGGATATTATATGTTAGTGCAGCTTGGCTTCTTACTATATGCGTTGCCCGCCACTGCACATTTTCAAGTACGCTCTAATCCTGCCACATCCACGGTCTCCAGGCTTGAATCGCGTATTCACGAGGGCACCGAACATGTTCGAGAAACATACTTCATCAAATACCGGGAACGTTGGTGTTGTCAGGACTGACTTGATTTTGACATTAACCAACTTGATTTGTCACTCAGATTTAATGAGAGCTGCATTTCAACACCATAGTAATAAAGTTTTATTTTAACGGACGCACAGCCGCTAGCATATGAAGAAGTTAGTTTTTGCAGTGTCAATGTAATAAGAAACTTCATAGTGTTGTCGTAAAAAAGATATTTGAGTTTAAGATGCGAAAACAAATTATGTTTGTTAACAGCTGAGTGAAGATTTACTTTTTAAATTAACCAGGCCAACGACGGTTCAATGAAGAAATGGGTGGCGATTTTTAAACGGAAGTGAAGGGTTGGTTTACGGAAATAAATAAGCATACATTCATAAGTAGGTTGCCTTGACTACCTTTACTGCCAGTCTGGTATTTTTTTGTAAACTGTCCAGTCTTATATGCTATCTTATCGAAGAAACTTGGATAAATAAACCTACGGATACCGATATAGCATATATTATGTGTCCTTGCTTAGGGTTGAATGTCCTGCATAGGTAGGTATAAGTGCTGATGAAAGACTTAAGATATACGGCCAGTCGCTGAACATCAAAGACACATTTAGTGAAGGGCGTTGTTATTTGCGCCCACGTATTAACACCCAATCCTCAAAGGAAACTAGGACGTTAATAGACAAACAACTGTTAGGCAGTTTGTTTCGACGAGATTCACATCGTTCTCCACAGCAAAGGGGGACAGGAACAGGGAGTAGATTGAAATTACTAAGAAAGTTGAATTGCGATGCGTCTAACTCATTCACCCCTTGTACCTTCCATCCAACCCGTCTTTAAGACAGAGTCAATAATATCGAGGCGGAAAATAGCTTGGGTGGCTAGCGTGGCCAACAGCGTCTCCAAGCGTGTCGGCAAATGTTTGGATTTTGGAATTTATATTTGATGGTGCCAGAAAGGCACTATTGATAGAAAATTAGTTTCGTAAGAAATAAAAATCAAAAAAGGAATTTTAAAATGTGCGAAGATAAACGTGCAAATGTGTTATAATATCAGCAGAAATTGTCCTTACCGGGCATTTTTTTGCGATGCGTTGCAGTAACTTATTAACTTAAAAATAAAGGTAAATCAAAAAAACCCTTAGAGTGAAAAGGGAGGCAGAGACCAACGGGCCTCTATTTTCAAAAACCACAACCTGTTTAGGTCCCAGCTAAGTAGGTGTGCCAAACATGCAACAGCTGACATTGAGTATGCTATGTTTTCACAGATTTTTGCAGAATCAATAACATTCCCAGTTCCTCATGGCATGGCTTATTACCGCACCCACCTTGCGAAAGATGCCATGTGTCTTTTTTCATTAGAATTCAGTACATATAAGGGAGAGAGGCAGAGCCTTTAAAAACTCTATTTACAGATAGATGCTGTCAGAATATGCCTGTCGTTCAAATTCATATACATTCCATAAATCGTTTTTTCTACCAAATGAATGACCAGCAAGCAAAGCAAGATCAAGCCTTCTTTTGAATGCATCAACGCTTTCAGGCAACAGATATCGCCATGTGGTATCCGGTTGTCAATTTTCCCACTCGAGGAGCAAACATACTCGACCAAATTTTTTGTAGGGGATGCGAACCACTTTACGTGTCGTCCTAAGACGAACTTGGGAGTTCAGTCCATCTTACAGTTGTTAGTGAACTAGAACTTGAGGTGCATAAAACATTCTTCCTAAAAGTATATTCTTTATCATGACTTCCGATCAGCTAACACGGCGGACCTACTGGCACATCGAAACGCTCTCGACTGGTCTGCATTTTTCCAATGTTTGGATGTAAATGTTTGCACCAATGCACTGTACAAAGTGCTTGATCCACTCATCCTCCACATTGTCCCCCGTAAGAAAGTAATACATATCAAGGATGAAGTGTACCTTCCTCTGTCTTTCCGTCGTAGGCTGTGTAAACTTTCTCGTCGTTTGCATCGGCAAAACGACACTTCCGTTGTACCCTTGATCACACTGATCTTTCAGCAGGCTAAGAAGCTCTCCGACGAAAAGCAGGCAGCCGATGAGGCCCACTTCGTTGGAAATCCTTTCCTTAATGTTGCAAACCTCTTTTCAGGCACAGGAAAGGCGCAGAGGGAATACGCAACACCCCATACTTCAAGACGCCTTAGGAAACCCAAGAGCTGCCGCTAAATTGACCGCCGATAGCTGCAATACGTTCCTATCCAAAACGTTTAGTGAAAGCTCGTTCGCTGCACCTCCAAGTATCCGGGCTTGGATGAAGCCGTATTCGAAACCATAAGTTTTACCCTCTGGGACGTGTCTGTAGCCATTCGTCATTATCGTAAATCTTATAGTCCAGGACCAGATGGCGTCCCAGTTAGCCTTCTAAAAGCTGAAGCGAATGATATCTTTCCGTCTATTCTTTGTAAGGTATTTAATCTTGCTCTTGAGAGTGAAACCTTTTCTTCATTGTGGAAGGAATCGCACATAATTCCTATTTGCAAGCATGGCCGATCGACGTCATTCGACTACTTGAGACCAATAAATACACTTCCCGCAGCCTCAAATATCTTGGAGACATTGATCAACGAAAAGATGATACGTCACTTGACAGAGAACCACCTGCTCAATAGAGCTCAACATGGATTTCTCGAAAAACAATCTTGTGACACCTGTCAGCTCTCTTTCTTTGATTATGTGCTGCAATCTAGAGATAGTGGTTTTGCCATAAATAGCGTCGATTTTGATTTTACTAAGGCTTTTGATCGGGTGGATCATAACCTCATCCTTCTGAAACTGGCCTCCTTCAGCATAGGTTGAAAGCCTCTAAACTTCATATCTTCCTATTTGGATTCTCGCACACAACGAGTAAAAATTTTCAATGTCATCTCCAACCCCACGCATGTGAGGAGTGGAGTTATACAGGGTAGTGTACTGGGTCCGCTCCTATTTTGCCTTTTTGTCAACGACGTTTCAGATTGTCTTCAGTATGGCAGACCCTTCATGTACGCTGATGATTTAAAAGTCTCTTATCGATATAAAGCGGCAGATCGCAACATCGTGCTCGAGCTGATAAAAAAAGGATCTTCATGCCTTCGCCCAGTGGTGTTGCATATGGCGCCACACCCTTTCATGACACAAATGTTCCGTTATGGTTTTTGGCGATGATCAAAAACCGGAATTAAGCATTGACCTCCACAAGGTCAAGGTCAAGGCGCGCAACTTATCTTTCAAAGCTAAGTAACATAGATATTTTTATCAGATTTCCTCGTTACTGCTGAATTTACTAGCTTAATTGTTGTTATTTATTTGTATATCAAACCCTTTAGCAACTGCACATACCGGTAGTTGTCTTTTTTACCGATAGGTCAAAATATACATTTTTATACTGTTTCACCGACATAGCCTCATTTTAGTTCCGGTAGATTCACGTAAAAAGCAACTAATCTATTGCGTAAATACTAAAAAATATCTAAAAATTTGTTACTTTATCAATTTCTAGCAAGAAATAGATTGTAATACTCGATATAATATTAAAGATATTTCCCTGCTAGCACAATCCCCGGATTGGACGGGGCTGGCGACGGGGGGTTACGGGGCTGCCGGGGAGGAAGGTTACGGCATTTAATTTAGTCAGGAACCTTAACTTTTGTCATTCCTGTGTCTTTTCGTCGGTCGTGGTAGAAACGCAATTTAAGTCACTTTTAGGTAAAATTTTATGTAAAAAAGATGTTAAAATTAAAAATAAGTACGTTTGTGAAATATTATTTGAAAGAATACGTCGATCGCATAGACGTTGAAATAAACTTAAGGTTTTGTTTTAAATGCCCAAGAAGGCGGTCATTCGTAGCCCTGACCTGTCGTGCGTTCCCTCGTGTGATATCTAACTTTTTGATTTTGCGATCAAATCTGTCATTGTTTGTCCAGGTACGAATGTTTTTTAAAATTTATTTACGTTTCTCATAATATTATTGTTTAATTATTTACTATAACAGCCGGCCTATTGTAACGCGCTGGTTAGGTTCCTGAAGCAGTCTGTGAATGATGTGTGCAGAAATACCTGAATAATATTGTTGTTCAGCATAGGTTGATAGTGAATATGCAGCGATCATACTACGGATTACACCGGAGCACTATATTTAAGCGCATACAGCGGGCATATCTGGAGGCTTTTCGAGATGAAGTTGCAATGCGTCCGTCAACCTCCAATGCTGCTGAAACTGAAGACGCCAAAGTGGAGATGCCTGTACTCACGCCAGAAATTCCTTCCGGTATGTTGTAAGGGTTTCTAACAGCGTACTAGATAGAGCCATGTGGGAAGTTGATTACACCACTATCGCATCTAATTACTCATTCGTTGAAGCTATCCGAGATTTTTGCGTGCATCGGTCGTTGCGCCATACTGCTATTAAGGAGCTCTTTGATACGTTCCGTGCTTTTAAGGGGACCACTATCCCAGATGTACCGAGGAGCGCAAAGACAATAATGGAGACGCCTCGATCGTGCCTTACAAATTCACTGAGTAATGGTGACTATGTCCACGTCGGCTTTCGTGAAGGCCTACTGAAGGAAATGCATACTCGTCAGAGGACTGCAATTCGTCAGGTGTGGTTGCAACTTCACATCGATGGAATGCGGCTTTTTAAAGCATCTGGTCGATGTGTCTGGCCAATATTGTGCCACATTGCGAAGCCATTTGTTTCCAGCCCTTTTGTTGTTGGTGTCTTTGCAGGTTGGGGTAAACCTGACCCTATTGACAGGTACCTTGAAGACTGTGTTACGGATCTCAAGGAACTCCTCCTGTCTGTGACTCACCAGCTCGCGCATACGTGAAACAAGTTACAGCTCACAATGGCACTTTCGGATGCGACAGGTATGCTTTCACCCATTCTTTATAGCCAACCTTACAGGTGTTGTCACCAAGGTGTGAGCTTCAGCAGACGTATGATATTTCCGACGTCTAGTGGCACGTTGCGGGATAATTCATCCGTTCGAGCCCGCCGTCAGAAGTTCAATCACAAAGGGAGGTCTCCCTTTGAAGACCTACCCATAGACATGATTCAATGTTTTCCACTAGATGCCGATTGTCACCCTGCGAAGCCTCTTCGGTAATTCAAATTTTCTGTCGTAATTTTGTGCATAACTTTGCTTAGAACATATCCTATCACTCACTTTCTTTTCAATATGATACCCAAGCCACAACTGATACGTAAATTAACCCGGAATACCGATTTTCCTAACGATAAGCCCATCTTATGCATGAAGAAATTTGATCTTGATGCTTTAGACAACTTTATTAAGCTTTATAACCAATATGCTTGCCTGTTTATGGTCCTTGGTGCCATCTTTGATGAAAAGGTATCCACGCTCACTTCTCAGCAATGTGAGAAACTAGAGCCTTTCGTCAATATGGTGCCTGCTGAGAACCGTGATCGGCAAAAAATGAATTTTAATTTTCTTTTGAAAAATGCTTCAAAAGATAAACAACCTATAGATGTTGCTGTTCAGTTTCTTTACCCTTGTGGCTTTAATTTTAAAGTTGCAGAACCTAAAAGACTCATCCCGAAGTAAAAACCCGCCGATTCTCGTAAAACTTTTTTCGGCGATAGAAGTAGACCTTATATTCTCTCAACATGAGCGGTCAGCCAACTTTTTAAAGAAAAATAAACTTTACATATGCAGTGACAAAACGCCAATGGAGCGTCGGGTTTTATCTAAAGTAGCAAATGAGAACACTGGCTCTGCTTCAACAAAACCAAAAGTTGTCTCTGAGGCCGGCCCTCCCGCTCAGGTAAGCCCACATCCCTCCGGGTCAATGTCAGTTTCCCCTGATACTCCTCCCATTCACCTAACTGGTGATTCGAGTGAGAGTGTAGCCTAGTCAAATCGTTCTCCTTCTAAGCCAACCACGTCTGTGATAGCTTTAAATTCCGATAAACCTACGAACGCCCATAGTGAATCTACGTCAATTTCCAAATTCAGCAATATGATAACCGAATATAAATCAGCACATAACAAGGACTCCAACACTGAAGCTAGCACTTTTCATATCCCCAAACCTCATCAACATCCCCAAATAATTCAGCCAGCTAATAAAATTAACAATTTTTCAAAACCAGTCATGCAATTTTCGAAGGCAAATTTTCCGTTAAATTATGATATAATGCCTCAAAATCCTATTTTTATGCCCCCTGGTTTTTCCATGCCACACTTCAGCCGTGCTTTCTATGGATCCCCCTCTAATATGCCTTTCTACAATATGCACAATATATTTGATAATGATTACTTGACAAATTGTAGACCAGGGCCAATTTACTTTCCGCCTTTTGTTTCTCCCACGCCGTTTCCCTATCCGCCACCAAGTTTTCCGTTTTTATAAATACTGACGAGCGTAACCAGAATCTGAAGGATACGCTCAGAATAGTCTCACTTAATGCGTGATAAGTTGTTAATAAGATGACAAAACTCAAAACAGTAGCATTTGAGCTTGATCCAGATGTGCTCTGTGTCACTGAATCTTGGACATACACTCTTATTTCTGACTCGACACTCGCCATAGATAATTATAGTTTGTACAGAAAAGACCACATTGAAAAGCAGGCGGCGGTTACCTTCTTTAAATTAAATCAGCCTTTGTACATTATCCGTATCACCTGAGCATTTCGTCATTTTCTAGAAATGTTTGTCTTATTTCAGTCATCCTGCCACAGGATGGACGACACATCAGATTTAATTTTTACAAATGACGTCCAACCTCTTTTTTTGAAGTTTCATCGTGATATTTTCACAATTGACCACGCCTTAATTCTCGGTTGTTTTTCACTCTCCCTTTCTAAAAAGCCCGCCGTAAAATGCAAAAACCTCGACTTTGGTAACGTGAACCATGAATTAGTAAATGATTTCGTAAGAACTCTAGATTGGCATAGCATATTTTCACCTAACGATCCCTACTTCTTCCAGGAGCTATTGTAAATCTTTACAGAAAATATTCAGGCTCTTACCCCACTTAAGATTTTTAAATCAAATTCAGCTTTTTCTACTGTGCCACATTTTCTCCAAAATAGACTAATAAATAACAAAAAAAAACGTAAGGATACGTCTAATAGCTCTCTATCAGTTCACTTAAGAATAGCGCAAATATTTGAATTAGCGCTAAAAATAAGGCTTGCCCGAGATAGGCGTAGAAAGGCCACAGCATTAAGTGATCCGAATGCTTCCAGATCAGTTGCTACTCCTCCGTCTATAGTCGTCGGCTAAGATTCAGAAAGCCATTCCAACCTAACTTATAAGCAACAATCATTTTGTTGCAGAGTATTTGAAGAAATTAGCATTGTTAAATTCATTTTTCGCCTGTCCACCAAGATTTCAGAAATTAGTTGACACTATTAACTTTTCAAACATGTCACAACTGGTCAGTTCAGTGACCAGAAATGACAACATATTAGATTTAATTTTTACGAATGATGTCCACCCTCTTTTTATGAATTTTCATCGTGATTTTTTCAATAGTGACCATGCTTTAATTCACTGTTGTTTTCCAGTCTCTCTTTCTAAAAAGCCCGATGTAAAATGCAATAACCTTGACTTTGGTAACGTGAACCATGCATTAGGAAATGATTTCGTAAGTTCCCTAGATTGGCACAGCATATTCTCAACTAACGGTCCCTACTTCTTCCAGGAGCTATAGCATAACCTTACACAAAATATTCAGGCTCTTACCCCACTTAAGATTTTTTAATTAAATTCAGCTTCTTCAACTGTGCCACCTTTTCTCCAAAATAGACTTAAGAAATTACAAAAACAACATAAGGATACGTCTAATAGCTCTTTATCGGTTCACTTAAGAATAGCGCAAATATTTGAATAAGCGTTTAAAATAAGGCTTGCACGAGATAGGCGTAGAAAGGCCACTGCATTAAGTGATGTGACTTCTTCCAGATCAGTTGCTCATGTCTTCCGTCTTCGGTCGGCTTATCTTCAGAAAGTAATTTTACCCTTACTCAATGGCAACAATCATTTTACTACAGAGGATTTGGAGAAAGCAGCATTGCTTAATTCATTTTTCGCCGATTTTTTTACCATCGAAACTAGCCCCACTCCCGTAATCCCCCTGCTGTGTGATTCAAATCTCAGTACCCTTTATTTCTCACCCGCTTGTATTAAAAAAGAAATAAGTCGTCTTAAAAATTCACATTTGGTAGGAACTGATAGCATTCTTAACTCACTTATCAAACAATTAAGAGATTTCCCACCGTCACTGAGTAAGTTATTTTCAGTGTTTCTTGAGAATGACTTTTTTCCCGGACTACTGGAAAACTTCTATTAAAATTCCCGTTTTTAAATCTGGTTCCCGATCAGATATTCACAATTATCGCGGTGTTCATAAAAAGCCCTCTCTGGCTTAACTCTTTGAAAAATTAATTGCCAAACAAATTACAGATTTCTGCATAAATAATAACATTCGCAGCTCCTCACAGCATGGTATTTACCGGACCGATCTTGTGAAACTTGCCACATGTCTTTTCTTAAATTTCTTACTTCTCTTCGTAATGATCATCTATCTGTGGTTGTTATCTATTTTGCCCTTAGTAAAGCATTTGATAAAGGTTCCTCACAGGAGGCTCCTAGCCAAACTAGAGGCTATAGGATTTCGTAGTCCACCTACTGACTTCATCAGATCTTATCTTTCAAATCGAGAACAAAAGGCTTTAGTAGGATCCTCATTCTCTACTCCTACCGCAATTTTGAGTGGTGTCCTTCAAGGTACCGTGCTAGGTCCTCTGCTCTTTTTGCTTTGCATAAATGATACCTCATTGAGTGTTAAACACTCCTAATCTTATATTTATGCAGATGATCTCAAGTGTGTTTACTGCTTCTCTAACTCTACGGCCGCGAGATGCTTAGAACAAATTCATTCTGATCTGCACGCTCTTTCGACGTGGAGCTCAACATGGCACATGGCGTTCTCACCTTCTAAGTGCCGATACATGAGCTTTGGGTCTGAAAGGCTGCCACAACCTGTTATTTTTCAAGGTTACCCAATGACTGAATGTTCCAGTATCAAGGACCTAGGATTAAGCTACACCAATAAATTAGACATTTCTCCTCACGCCGATAGAATTACAGCCAAAGCCGCAATGGTTTGCGGCTTTATCTCTTATAATTTCTTTGTTCCTGAACTGAAATTAAGACTTTATCGTTTGTTCGTTCTCCCCATCTTAGACTACTGTTGCCCCTTTTTCGGTCTCATGAATGAAGGTAGCCGTTCAAAAATTGAACAAATTCAAAAAATCTTTACACGAAAACTGCTGTATCCGACAGCTTCTAATACTTGCTACTCAAATAGATGTCAATTAACAAAACTAAGGTTCCTTTGGGTCAGGAGATTGGAAGCAGGCTTTTGTCGTCTTTTTTGGCTTAATAATTGCACAAATTTACCCAGGACTTCTGTCATTACCCCCGTCAGCCGTCCCTACAACCTTAGAATTTCGGCACTTGTTATACCCCCTCCTTCATCTTCCTCATGTAAACGCTCTTTGTTTTTTGCTTCCAGATATAGCTTTTTTTGGAATAACTTGCCAATCGAAATAAGGTTGTTAACTAGATTGTCTACTTTCAAACAGAGACTGCACATTTATCTTAACACTGACTCTATTAACCTTCTATTCTCCTCATCATTTCCGAGCAACTTTCTCCATGACCCCGAGAAAGGACCATTGGGAATTTAGAACATCCGCTTGAAACTATTCTCTCTGCCTCATGTCCCCCGAGAACCTAGATGTTTCCATTAACCACCGGTGAATCACACGAAGCCACGCGGAAGTACTCAGTCTAAAATGCGGCAGTTTCGTTGAATACTCGCCTTCATCAGACCACATACACCTATTTCTGCTCTATTACTATCATCCTAAGCAGTTTTTTTCTCTTGCACACTTTTTGAACATGGAGGCCCGTTGAACACTGTCTCCATTTTCACTCTAAGAGTTTTTTTTAACTGCCATAATTTTTCGTTTTTAGTTCAAAATTACCTGCAAAACATTGCTAATGTTGCCCCAAAAGGACAATTTCTGCTGACATTATTACGTCTTTCTACGTCTACTTGCACATATTGTCAAATAATTTTTTGAATTTTTATTTTTTTCGAAATTAACTTTGTATAGATAGTGCCGTACTGGCGCTGAAAAATATAAATTCCAAATGTCCCAGGAGTTATCAAGGATTTTAGTATATCCTTATCTAAACGTATCAATTTGTCAGAGCACTGTGCCCTGATAGTTTTGAAAGCACGACGAATCACCGGATTGATCCTAAGAAATTTTAAGACTATCAAGTTTAGAACTAGCCTTTTCTAATATGTACGTAAGACCTTGTCTTCAATACTGCTCGCCCCTATTCAGAATCGGTGCAGCACTTCTTCACTAGCAGAGTTTTCACTACAGATCACCGTAACTTAACCTACCAACAAATGTGCGAACTTATAAAGCTGGATCACCTATGGCTTCGGCGATTGCAGAAGGGTCTGTTTTTACTGTTTAAACATTTGAATGGTCAAACCTTTAATCCTCTTAGTAAAATAAGGCAGCTTGAGCACTCTCGACGCGCCTATGGCACGCACACTTAAGTAACGACAATTCTTTTCAGTAAACGCCATATCAATGTGGAATAAGCTGCCCAAAAGTATTAAAACGCAGCAAAGCTACCCTATTTTAAAGAGAGCTATAACTTGCTTTCCACATTCAGGACAACTTTATGGAATTTTGGGTGATGACTCGGTGGAATATCTCTTTCACTCTGAGGACGTTTGTGGCCTTTGAACCCCGCCAGGCTTCATTCTGAAGATAATGCTGCTGAAGCAGCAGCCTGCTAACCCTTCAGCCGATAGCAGGCAACTTTTGCCGACAACCATTGAAGGAAGACTGAGAACACTGTGTTCTTGTGCCAACCCTCTCCGTCTCGAAATAATGTCCTTAAACGATATGAAACCTTTCTCCTGCTGATGACTCAACTCAGCTAACATATATTCCATTTGTATCCTTCCTTTAAAAGCAGGGTTTTTTCGCTTGAAACAAACTCTCTATCTCGCCCAGTATTGACAAAACACAAAAACCTGAAAAAATACCAATACTGGCTGCAACATAGGCAGTTTGTTTTACGTTTTTTTCCGATTTTCGAGATGTTGGAAGGCTCCCAAGAGGTGCATTTCCAACATTTTAAAATTGCCTGTAAACTGGCAATGACCCGGTGGGAGAAGAAATTGGCCCGCAGTTCTAGTTTGGCATGGTGTTCTCTCAGTTTGTACGGATTACTACGTAGATATATTGTTTGTGCGTATTTAAAGACGTCGGCCATCTGAAGAGCACAGTCTACTCATCTGACGATTTAAACACCATGATCAAATCTCCTCTGTATTGCCTATTAAAGGGAGGAAAATGATTGAGCTTATCTAGACCACCTTAATATGGGAGATCTCCGAAGCTGCTGAGTAGCTTGGTCAACCTTTTTGGACTTTCTCAAGAATTGCGTAATCTTTCTTTATCCATGAGCAGCACGCCTAGACGATATATTATAACATCGGCCGAACAAATGCTCCAAAGACTCTACCAAAAAGCTCCTCATAAGAATGGAGGAAGGACCTTCTGATCGCTCCTATGATGCCCACAGTTTCTTTGCGCTTTTTGCACAATGCGTAAAGGTTTTGAAGTTGGGCGTAATTCATAGACCTTGATCCCGCAGTTCGTTCACTAGCCCGAGTTGATGACCTCTGATCTAGTAGTCATACTCGAATGGTATCACCTTTCTGTGACTAGACCGCAAGCGGAGAACTTGGCATTTGTTGAAATTCAGCTGCAGTAGCCACTTTTCACACCACATTTGCAGGCGATCCAAGTCATTTTGTAAGGTTTGTCCATCCTCTGAGCTTTCAATGGACTTCCAAATCTTTAGATCATCTGCAAACATGGCTTTCTCACAGGTGTGCAGTCAAGGCAGTCGTTCACGTATACAAGAAACAGAATTGGACCTAAAAACGCTTCCTTGCAAAACGCCACTAGCTACGGTTTTCCATTCTGTTTTGGTGTCTCCAATACAAAAACGCTGACGCTTGCCTGTTAGGAAGTTGGCTTACCATTTGAGTAGGTTTCCAGTCACATCTTTTTGATGCAGATTTGATATGAGTAGTCTGTGTGGAACCTACTCGAATGCCTTGCTGAAGTCAACGTAGACCACATAGACTGACGAACCCATTTCCAGAGATTTCTTCCAGCTTTCCATGGATGTTAGCAGGTTTGTGTGAAAAGAGTGGCTACTTCAGATTCCGTGTTGCGCTGCCATTAGCAAGTTGTTTTCCTAAACATATCTCATTAGTTCCATTTTGATTAGTTTCTCCATTAGTAGGCAACAAATTCTTGTGGGACAAACTGGTCTGAAGCTATTCGGTGACGCTCTCTCTTCCTTTATAAAAAGGTGTAATGTTGGCCAGCTTGCAGTCAGTAGACAGAGCCCTCTTTTTTATCAAACTTTCAAAGATCTTGGAAAGTGGGGAGGCCAGTTGTTCTGCTAGCTCATCCAGAAGTTTCGCTGATAATCCATCCGGACCAGGTGATTAAGTAGCCTGTAACTGTCCCAGGGTTTTTCTTACTGCGTTTGTTGTGAACGAAACCATGCTAATTTTATGTGCCGCTGAGACCATATATCGCTGTACATTTTCATTAAAAGGCGGCTCCTCGTTATACACAGAAATAAAGAAATTGGACAAGAGGTTCGCCTCATCTGAGTTATCCGTAAACTTGCATCCGTGGTTATCTTTCAGACAATGAATGGGATCTCGATTGCGTTTGGCATTATTCACATAAGAAAGAAATCTTTTGGGTTGTTAGCTATTCCCTTGACTAGTTCTGTTTCAAAGGCAATTCGCTCTTTTCGAAGAAGTGTTCGACATAAATGTGGCTGCATCTTGGGTTTAAATAAAGATATAAATACATTGTATATTTTAGGCTCGGAGGGCCTCGTCATTGCAGACTTAGTGCTGTGGTAAAATAAATACAAAGTTGATAAGTGCTGCTGTCATTGAAACAAGCACATAGGCAACGGGAGCGTTTAGTAGTGTTGGTAGATTTATTCATATTCACCAACACATCGTCGTTTTAAAATAGTAGGTGACACTCTTTGAAACGAAGTGGCCCAAGCAGCCACTTGGAACCACGATCGGCCGCTGATGCATGGTGCTTTAGGCCTGCAAGTGCTACGTGCCAGTGTCACATTTGCCCATCTCAAGGTCTGGTCACAAACTCTGGTCTAGGCCTAAGCTGCAATCACATAGCATGCACATGTGATTCCCGATGCTCTGCACACTCCGGAATTGACACCCAAGCAGCCGGACTGCAGTCATACGAGTGTCAATCTCAGTCCATCTCTCCTCCTATTATACTGTGCAGAATACATAATTTCTAAAACTCTCTCGTTTCCTAAAGAACAGTTGTCTCTAGATCGCAATTGCTAGAATTTACCTCACTTAACCCCCTGCGATAAAACCACGAGCTCAGTCTTTATCGGGTTTAGGTCATAAATGGTCATTCACCGACCAATACCTGAAGCGATTTGTCCAAATTTGCCATTAGCCTCGTGTCTCGCAGCCTGACAGCAGACGTAACAGCTAGTAGCATAAGCAGCTCATATGGTAGGCATTCACGACGGAGGCTGGAGTACAGACTTGCGGCCTATTAACTGTCGGCAGGCAAGTGTTGCACGCGATTTTTCCAATTGAAGTCAAAAGTCGCAACGAATGAGCCAAAAGCTTGTTGTTTTGTCAGCGAAATCTGAAAACGTTCAATAATGCAGTTCATTTTGCCTTGTCAAAAGCTGCATAGCGCTTTATAGCATGGGAAAATGAACCGTGTGAGCACGGAGAAAGGAGACTGGATGGTCATTCCTGGCTCGTTATTCTTTATAAGATCAAATGCAGATTCCAGGTGTAATCCTCTGAGGTTACCACTTCAGGAAATAGGTGGCCTTTTTTCCCGTTCTTTTGCAATTTTGCAGAGGGTAATTACGCCAAAGAAATTGCGAAGTTACCCAGGAGGTGAATGGTTGAACAGAAGACGCAAAGGAAGAGGCCCAGTAGCATCGTACCTATTCAAATTGGATGACACCAACGGTAAGCCTTCGAATGCGGAGGCATGTAGCTTACGCAACCGTTTGCGAACGGGTGACAGCTGAATTGCCACGAAGTTCTTCAATCAAGCTGCTCTTATTTATATTCGATTGTCATGCGCAATCAATTCGCACGCAGAAGAGTTTACTGACGAATTTATTTCTTCAATTACCTTTGCTGGCAAAAGGCACCACATTGTCGAAATCTGGGCCACGCTTGGATCAACTCGCGTGGTAGCAACCTTGAAAGGTCAAGGTCAAGGCGCGCAACTTAGCTTTCAAAGCTAAGTGAAATAGATATTTTTATCAGATTTCATCGTAGCTTGCTGAAGTTACTAGCTTAATTATTGTAATTTATTTGTCTATCTAAACTTTTAGCAACTCCACATACCGGTAAATGTCTTTTTTACCGAAAGGTCAAAATATACATTTGTATACTGTTTCACCGACTAGCCACATCCTAGTTCCGGTAGATTGACGTAAAAAGCAAGTGATCTTTTGCCCAAGTGCTAAATAATATCTGCAAATTTGGCAATATATCAATTTCCAGCAAGAAAAAGTTTGTATTACTCGATATGCTATTTGATATAATTTTCATCCTGCGTAGCCTCTTCGGTAATTCAGATTTTCTGACGAAATAGTGTGCATAAATTTGCTTAAAAACATATCCTTTCACTCACTTCCTATTCAATATGATACCTAAGCCACAACTGAGACACAAATTTACCCCTAAAACCAATCGTCCTAACGATACACCCAATTAAAGTATGAAGGCACTTGGTGTTGATGCTTAAGACACATTCAGTAAGCTTTATAACCAATTTGCTTGCCTGTTTATGGTCCTTGGTGCCATCTTTGATGGAAAGGTATCTACGCTCACTTTTCAGCAATGTGAGAAACTAGAGCCTTTCGTCAATATGGTGCCTACTGAGAACCGTGATCGGCAAAAAAGGAATTTTAATCTTCTTTTGAAAAATGCTTCAAAAGATAAACACCCTATAGATGCTGCTGTTCAGTTTCTTTACCCTTGTGGCTTTAATTTTAATGTTTCAGAGGCTAAAAGACTGTCATCCCTAAGTAAAAACCCGCAAATTCTCGTAAAACTTTTTCAGCGATAGAAGTAGACCTTATATTCTCTCAGCGTGAGCGGTCAGTCAATTATTTAACGAAAAATAAACTTTGCGTATGCAGGGATAAAACGCCAATGAAGCGTCGGGTTTTAATCAAAGTAGCAAATGAGAACACTGGCTCTGCTTCAACAAAACCAAATATTGTCTCTGAGGCCAGCCGTCCCACTCAGGTAAGCCCACATCGCTCTGGATCAATGTCAGTTTCCCCTGATACTTCTCCCATTCACCTGACTGGTGATTCGAGTGAGGTTGTAGCCTAGTCTAGTCGTTCTCCTTCTAAGCCAAGCATGTCTGTTAAAGCTTTAAATTCCGATAAAGCTACGAACGCCACTAGTAAATAAACGTCATATTCCAAATTTGGCAATATGATTACCGAATAAAACTCAGTATCAGTATCAGACCCAACCACTCAAGATAGCGATTTTCCTATCCCCAAACATCATCAACATCCCCAAGTAATTCAGCCAGCAAATAAAATTAACCGTTTTTCAAAAGCAGTCATGCAATTTTCGAAGGCAAATTTTCCGTCAAATGATGATATAATGCCTGAAAATCCTATTTTTATGCTCCCCTGGTTTTCCATGCCACACTTTAGCCGTCCTTTCAATTTGATAATGATTACTTGACAAACTGTAGACCAGGGTCAGTTTGCTTTCCGCCTTTTGTTTCTTCCATGTCGTTTCCCTTTCCAACACCAAGTTTTCCTTTTTTATAAATACTGATGATCCTAAGCTGCGTCTGAAGGATACGCTCAGAATAGTCCAACTCAATGCGAGATTAGTTGTTAATAAGATCACAGAACTTAAAACAGTAGCATTTGAGCTTGATCTCGATGTGCTCTGTGTCACTGAATCTTGGACACACACTCCTATTTCTGACTCGACACTCGTCATATATAATTGCAGTTTGTGCAGACAAGTCCACATTCGAAAGCGTGGCAGTGGTTGCCTTTATATTAAATAATCCTTTGAACATTTCCCGTATCAACTAAGCATTTTGTCATTTTCTAGAAATTTTTGTCTTATTTCAGTCATCCTGCCACACAATAAAAAAACGACAATTGGGTGTGTCAACAATCCCCCCTGTAACTCAAGTTATGTAATGCACCTGTGTGAAATGCTTGAAAAAATTGCAGGGACTCAATTCAATGTCAGAATAATTGTAGGTGATTTTAATCTGCCAGACATTGACTGTCATGCTAATACCTGTCCACCAAGATTTCAGAAATCTGTTGACAATATTAAGCTTTCAAACATGTCACAACTGCTCAGTTCAGTGGCCAGAAATGACATAATATTAAATTTAACTTTTAAAAATGATGTCCACCCTCTTTTTTATGAATTTTCATCGTGATATTTTCACAAGTGACCACGCCTTAATTGACTGTTGTTTTTCAGTCTCTCTTTCTAAAAAGCCAGTGGTAAAAATCAATAACCTCGGCTTTGGTAATGAAACCATGAATAAGTAAATTATAAGAAAGTACCCTAGATCGGCATAGTATATGTAAAATAACGATCCCTAATTTTTGCAGGAGCTATTGCAGAACCTCACAATAAATATTCAGGCTCTTATCCCACTTAAGATTTTTCAATCAAATTCAGCTTCTTCTACTGTGCCACATTTTTTTCCAAAATAGACTTAAGAAATTACAAAAACAACTTAAGGATACGTCTAATAGCTCTTTATCAGTTCACTTAAGAATAGCGCACATATTTGAATAAGCACTTCAAATAAGGCTTGCGCGAGATAGGCGTAGAGAGGCCACAGCATTAAGTGATGCGGATTCTTCCAGATAAGTTGCTCAAGTTTTCCGTCTTCGGTCGTCGGCTAAGCTTCAGAAAGTCATTTCAACCTTACTCAAAAGCAGAAATCATTTTGTTGCAGAGGATTTGAAGAACGCAGCATTGATAAATTAATTTTTCGCCAAATTCTTTACCATCGAAACTAGCCCCACTCCTGCAATCCCCCTGCTGTGCTATTCAAATCTCAGTACCCTTAATTTCTCACCCGATTGTATTCAAAAATAAATAAGTTGTCTTAAAAATTCAAATGAAATTGGAACTGATAACATTCCAAATTCACTCATCAAACAATTAAGAGATTTCCCACACTTGCAGAGTAAGTTATTTTTAGTATTTCTTGAAAAAAGGTTTTTTCCCGGACTGCTGGAAAACTTCTATTATAATTCCCGCATTAAAATCTAGGTCTCGATCAGATATTCAAAATTATTGCAGTGTTTATATAATGCTCTCTCTGGCTTAACTCTTTAAAAAACGAATTGCCAAAAAATTACAGATTTCTGCATAAACCATAACCTTCTCAGATCTTCACAGCATGGCTTTTTACTCGACCGATCTTGTGAAACATGCCATATGTGTCCTCAAAGTCTACTTACTTATTTTCGTTATGATCATTCATCTGTGGTTGTTATCAATTTTGACCTTAGTAAAGCATTTGATAAAGTTCTTCAAAGGAGGCTTTTAACCAAACTAGAGGCTATAGGATTTCGTTGTCCTCTTACTGACTTCATCAGATCTTATCTTTCAAATCGACAACAAAAGGTCTTAGTGGGATCGTCATACTCTAATCCTACGGCAATGTTGAGTGGTGTCCTTCAAAGTATCTTGCTAGGTCCTCTGCTCTTCTTACTTTGCATAAATTATATTTCATTGAATGCTTAACACTTCCAATCTGATATTTATGCAGATGATCTCAAGTGTGTTTACTCCTTCTCTAACTCTACGGCCGCGAGATGCCTAGAACAAAATCATTCTGATCTGCACGCTCTTTCGGCGTGGAGCTCAACAGGGCAGATGTAGTTCTCAGCTTCTAAATGCCTATACATGTGCTTTGGGCCTGAAAGGCTGCCATAACATGTTATTTTCCAAGGTTACCCAATGAGTGAATGTTCCAGTATCAAGGACCTAGGATAAAGCTACACCAATAAATTAGAACTTTCTCCTCACACCGATAGAATAACAGCCAAAGCCGCACAGATTTGAGGCTTTACTTCTTATAATTTCTATCTTGGTGAAACGAAATGAAGACTGTATCGTATGTTCGTACTTTCCATCCTAGAATACTCTTGCCCGTTTTTTGGTCTCATGAATGAAGTTAGCCGTTCAAAACTTGAACAAATTCGAAAAAAGTGTTCACACGGAAACTGCTGTATCCGACAGCTTCTTATACTTGTTACTCAAATAGATGTCAATTAACGAAACTAAGGTTCCTTTGGGCAGGAGACTGGAAGCAGGCTTTTTTATCCTTTTTTTGGCTAAATAATTGCACAAATGTACCCAGGACTTCTGTCATTACCTCCGTCAGCTGTCCCTACAACCCCCCTTCAGCATCTTTCTCATGAAAAACGCTCTTTATTTATTGCTGCCAGATATAGCTTAATTTGAAATAGCTTGCCAATCGAAATAAGGTCGTTTACTAGACTGTCTGCTTTCAAACGGAAGCCGCACATTTATCTGAACACTGATTCTATTAACCTTTGATTCTTCTCATCTTTTCCGAGCAGCTTTCTCCATGACTCCGACAAAGAACCATCGGGAATTTAGGAGATCCGCTTGAAACTATTCTCTCTGCCTCGTGTCCCCCGAGAACGTAGACGTTTTCATTAACCACCGCTGAATCAAGCGAAGCCTAGCGGTAGGACTCAGTCTAAAATGCTGCAGTTTATTTGAATACTCACCTTCATCAGACCACCCACACCTATTTCAGCTCTACTTATATCTTCCGGAGCGGTTTTTTTCACTTACACACTTTTTGAATATGGAGGACCGTTAAACACTGTCTCCATTTTCATTGTAAGAGTGTTTGTAACTTCCATAATTTTTCGTTTTTAGTTCAAAATTACCTGCAAAATATTGCTAAATGTTGCCCTAAAAGGACAATTTCTGCTGACATTATTACGGCTTTCTTACCCATATTTAAAAAAAAGTTAAATTTTTTATTTTTTTGAAATGAACTTTGTACAGATAGTGCCATACCGGCAATGAAAAATATAAATTCCAAACTGCATGTAAGGAAAGACCGTGTCCCCACCCAGCCGCTGCACTTACAGCAGAGCCTGGTTGCGCGGAGGGAAACCTATCCGATCATGAGGTCGGGGTTGGGGCAGGTATGCACCGCCTTAACGCCAGTACGGGCACATGAGCATAGGCACGTGCGTATATTGGTGCGGAAGTGCTGCCAGCATGCGTGCGTTCGTGTTGGCCCACAGTCAATAAATACCAATCAGCGTACTGCGTTCTGCAAGATTTCAATGCCTACGTCTTTAGAGCGAGGACACTAGACTCTTACCATCGGGGATGCAGGGACTTCAGAAGCTACTTCGTAGAACTGAGTAATCCCCATGCAGATCAATATATCACCAAATGCCCTTCAATAGAAAATGAAGTAAAGGTTGTCAAGGCAACATACTTATGAATGTATATTTATTTTTTTCCATAAACCAACCCTTCATTTCCATTTAAAAACCTTCACCCATTTCTTCATTGAACCGTCGTTGGCCTGGTTAATTAAACATGTATATCTTCACTCAGCTGTTAATAAACATAATTTATTTTCGCATCTGAAACGAAAATATCTTTTTGACAACAACGCTATAAAATTTCCTATTACATTGACACTGCATAAACAAACTTCTTCATATGCTAGAGGGCTTGGTTTAAAGATAGTACCAGCAATAGGGTAAATTTACAAATTTTAGTATGGTTCAAACTAAAACTTAATTACTATGATGTTGAAATGCAGCCCTGAGTAAATCTGAGATACGAATCGAGACAATAATATCAAAATCATGTTTCCTTGTACATCTACTTAAGTCTTACAAAAGCTGTGGGAATGCACGTCAGAAAGGTACTCACCAATCGGCTTTGGGAAGAACCTCCTCATCGTCTTCACCGGAAGGAACCTCTGGGTTATCTGTTTTGCAATTCAAAGTTAACACTTCAGGATATTTTAACGATGCAGAAAACAGTGGATGAACTTATTTTTGTTCTTTTAATTACTGAGGATAACAGACCTGAATTAAAAATAACTGGTAATCATTGTTTTCATTCTGCATGCCAGACTTACTCGCGAAAACATTCCGCGACAAAACTTAAGTTGGTTGCTCAGCTTAGGCCTAGAATCCCGTTTTACGAGACCCGCAGTTTAAATTGAGATCCCTTTGAAGTTGATTTCGTTTGTTTTAACTGAGTTGAGTTGAATCAGTTTATTATACAGAGGTTACTAAAAGACATTTATGCAACGATGAAGGTGCATATTTTTACTAAACGAGAAGCAAAGCCCAAAATTTGAACAAGTGATCTAAATACCAAACTAAAATGAATAAGTATAAAGTTTCAGTAGATATAGAAGGTAGGGATTTGCAAGATGGGTGACCACGTGAACTTTTAAGAATTCTGCGAAAGTGGCCGATGCCATCTTAAAGCACATGATCTTCACAAATCAGAGTCAGTCCTGAAAACACCGACTTTTCCAGTTTTTGATGGAGAATGTTTCTCGAACATTTTCGATGTCTTCGTGAATACACGATTCAAGCCTGGAGACCGTGAATGTGGCAGCATTAGAGCGTACTTGAAAGTTTGCAGTGGCGGGCAAGACATATAGTAAGAGGCCAAGCAGCACTACCATATAATATCCATATTAATAATTTTTATTCCTATCCTTTGAGTTATGGGCAGTTTTAGGGACGTTTGATGCACATTATCCGTATCATTCGTGGCCTTGACTGTGTTCTCATATTTGACGACAATTTACAACTCGCCACCACAACTTATCCCCGGGATCATCACTCCAAACTGCCTGTTCCCCAAGGACGAGTGAATGTGAGGAAGTCTTTTTTCTCTAACCGGGTCATCTACCGGTGGAATAACCTACCTAAAGTGATTGGTATGTCCCAATCTGTGAAACCATTCAAACAGCGGCTTGATATACATGTTGTTGACCACAACGTGAAATTTGTGACATGTAAACCCTGAAACAACAATGCACGATATGACTGTCTACATATTCCTGACTAAAAGCATTTAAACATTGTCATAATTCACGAGATGTGGCAAATAGTGAGTTCACAGGCACAAGCCTATTAGTGCTCTAAATTGCTGATCAACTGACATCATGCCATTTGCATAACGTTTTACTTTATAAAAAAATAAAGGTGTCGTTTTCAAACCTAAATGCAGACAGCTATGCGGTATACGAAATGTTTTACTGAGTTTTATCTTAGTTTTAAATGATTTGTGTTTGCTTGTATTTCTATTGAATTCGTTTAATTTTAATGCAGGCATTTGTATAAAGTAATTGACTGCTTCAAATGTACATATCGTATTGTTGCAGTCCTCATAGCACTTCTTCAGAGTGTCGAAGGGTTTGGCGTCATCCGACTGACTAAAGTATGAGCCGGGATAGCATTTGTGGCCCTGGGACAGGCAGACGTACATGTTGCTTGTTTCAGTGTACCCTTCTGCATAAAAGCCAAAAGGAAACAATTACTATTTGCGAAAAGGTAGAAGTCAACGAAGAAGGATTTATTGAACTTGCCATCTTGGTAGGTTTGACAGTCGACATAGCATCTGAGGAAATCTATGAGGCTATCGTTTCGGTTAGTCCAAACGGCACAGTTTGTCTTTCCGTCATCACAGATATACGGTTTGGCTGGCGCTTCTCCACTGGCTAAAACAGAACGTCGAGAATTTAACTGGTTTCAGAGCTGAGCGTTAGACAAAGGTCCTTAGGTAATTGACGGTAATATCAAAAGGCGTGATGAAATTTTTTTCTGATAGATCAAAACGCTTCAGCTGAGCAACAGGAACGGCAAATCTAGTCGGCGCATCAAAAAAGGTTTCCGATATCGCAAAAAACATCAGGTGTTGGACATTCTTCATGTACTAGTTTCATGGTGGTGCAAGTAAATGTGACGATTATTTGGTCCTCAACAAAATGGATGACAGAACACGTCCTCTGAAACTGCTTAAAGTGCAATTAAACTCAACTGGCTTTCCTTGTAGAAAAAGCATCGATTTCAGATTAGAAGAAACTGTTTAACCCTTGACGACTGCAAGTTCTTTTGTCGCCGGCCATGTCTTCGCAGATCTCATAGCCTCTTTTTGATTGGAAGGAAGGGCAAATAATTTTCTACTGGTTAGCCTAAGATGCATTTTTTACAAGGGTCTGCAACCATACCTTATAAAGTTTCTCTCAGAAAAGCTCTTCGTTTAACAGCGTGCAAATCAGGTCTTGACAAAAATACTTATGTTTAATGCATATGCACTACTTGAAGAGACAGTGGTGCCGTTTGCTAAATGATACTGATGCTGCTCAACAGGAGTTGTTGGGACTAAGTGCAGGCGCTAGCTCTCGTCTTTTTGCTGTTTTAGTTTAAATCTGTGAAGAGGTGGACACAACCGCCCCCTGGACTCCTTCAGCTCTGCATGCCTCCAATAGTCTTCCTTGTTGACGATCCCATTTAGGACATTCATTTGATCATACGATTCCATTTTTACAACACTGCTATTTCACGTATCCTTTCTAGTCCATTTGCTGACCTGCTGACTGCAACAAACATTAATTTGGATCAGGAGAAGAAGAGTTTAAGAATTTGATCGACACGGTTGAGCCAGGAGCCAGCTCCTGCCGCTTGTAAGAACAGACGAAGATTATGGACCGCTTGTTTAAATTGTACCCACCTCTCTCTCTCATAAAAATGAATGTGCCTGAAGAGAATTTATCGAAAGTGCACCTACGCTCACCCAAATAGTTTTCTTTTAATAGGCCCCACAGTTAAACTCCTATATCAAAATTTGTATTGTTGCATTGACTTACTACCAAATAAGTGTTCACCAATTTGAAGGCATTTCACCCAAGCAAGGAAGTCATTTCCATTGTTAGTGTGGTCGAAGAAACGCAGTTCCTTGCATTTATTAGTTCGCTTTGTACACTCATAGGCAATTTTAGATTTGGCCGCAGCGTCTAATGGAAAAAAAATAACTGTTTAGGTTTGTTGCATGGCGGATAAACGATTTAAACGTATTTCCAAAATAAGGAGACTTACCGGTTCTGAAATTGCAGTCATTAAGGATTTTCGAATACCATTACAAGCCATTGTCCTTCCTTTATACGTATGGCAGTAATCATTATATATTTTGCATACGCTGATTGATGAGGTCGTGGCAGGGCAACCTGTGAGGGAAAATGCATGATTTCATGGCATCCGTTTCGGATCTAAATGAAACTGTCAAGAGGTCGAAAAGAAAAAAAAACTTTCAAATTAAGCATTATATTTTTCTTTTTTGCACACTCCTTGCTGCAACTGAAAAAAAAGGTTTTTTTTCGCAAAATAACTTCGTAAATAGAAGAACTTAATAAACATGGCTGTATCAGAGCATTCATTTAGAGGAGAAACGCACACTAATAGGGAATGGATAGCCGAACAGCTTCTTCAGTCGGGAAACTAAAGAAGGAGAGCCACCAACACTCTGAAACCCTCTGGAATACATCAAAAATATGTCAGCAGCAGCAAAGCCTATCGCTGCAGAGTTCTGCGTGGGCATTGCTTATCGTCCGAGAGCTACCATATGTTCACGAGTCATGCAAATAAAAGGCTTTTGGACGTATGTGAACAGTCTGGCATCGTTTATCCAATGCCATGTCGCAAACGCTCGTGCCATTATGCAGGGCAGACGGGGTGACGACTTACCTCGCGAAAAGCGGGGAACAAACGCGCAATTAAGGTTAAAGCCGTAAGCCTTCAATTTATTCGATGGATTAATGCTTTAAAATGAATAGAAAATGTAAAAATAACTTTGTTAATGAACGAAGCCGATTAGGCACCCTCGACATCTCACTTAAAAAACTTCAGAAATGTTAATAAATAATTTACACTTTTTTCAAACCGCTTCCTACAAAATACTGAAGTCGCACCTATACTTAATGAAAACTAAAACTATGAAATAAGATCATACCAGGCACTAATTGTTTTTGCAGCCCATTATTTTTTTATAAAATGCATTCAGCATACCAAAATGGACGGTCCCGGCCAGCAGAACAACATGCACAAGGAGAAGATACATGGCAGACATAGTTAGTAAGAGGTCTAAAAGCTCGGCTTTATATACTAGTGATTGTAGCGGAAACACGATCGTGTAGAATTCTAATTGGTTTAAAAATGATTGCCCAAAAGGGCATTTCAATTTGACTGGCAAACTAATTCAGTTAATATGCAGAGGTTGATTTTCATACTATTACATTTTTTTGCCTTTTAGCGTCAAATATATGTCTCATCGAAAAGACAATGCAGCATTTTATTTCAGAAAATGGTTGTCAGAAATCCATTTCACCTTATATATAGAACAGATAGATATAAGCAATCGATTGCTGTCTTGTTTAAAAAATACTGCCTGTTCAAAATAACGGCTGAAGCTTTAGCATATAATAGTAAAAAATATATTTAACTAACTTCAGAAAAGTACAGTTAGTTTCCTAACTCACTGAATCTCAAACGAAGTTCAAAAAACTGGTTCTGCATTGGAACTTCCTAATCAATCACGGTTGCAGTAAGTCGTGTCATGTTGTCGGCTTTAGGATGAACATGAATTGACAACTCAGAAATAGCATAATCTATAAAAAGCTGACTACTTATTTGCTATACGTTTGTCACACTAGTTTTCATCTTCGCCGTTGATAGCAGATTATGGCACTTCAAGAGAGGACATATCTACGTTTAAAAACGCTTCCAAATTAACTGATGATGTTGATGTTTATCGACAGTAACATTTCAATTCAAGTACTGCAAACTATATGCTGCATATAATCTCTCTTAGGAATATTTTGTTTTTCGCTACAGTGTGAAGAAGAAGGCACAAAATTATTATAACACATTCCAATAGATATGGAGCAGGGTATAGATT
The DNA here is from genome assembly GCA_036362985.1 of Ligula intestinalis. Classification (NCBI taxonomy): domain Eukaryota; kingdom Metazoa; phylum Platyhelminthes; class Cestoda; order Diphyllobothriidea; family Diphyllobothriidae; genus Ligula; species Ligula intestinalis. The sequence goes on from JAYGXS010000358.1 coordinate 25,429, forward strand.
GCGTAAGCGACAGCAATCACGGAAGCGAAGGCTTGCTTTATGAATGCAGAGTTACATTTACTAAAGGCATCAGCATTAGAAACCGTTTTGAAGCCGAATTATACTGTTTCTTGAAGTATAAGTTTATGTTTGGCGTAAATTGCTATGAAAGGCATACATAAAGGTATATATTTTTTGCACCCCGACGTAACTTATGACGTGACTAGAGATAAGGTCGTACGATAATTATTTGTAGAAACATACGAAATCAACAAATTCCAAATGATGCAACATTTTGGAACATTAGTGGATATTAAAGGAGGAAGGCATTGGCTCAAGTTGTGAAACTGATCACCGTCTATCCTTTTGTGAAGTTATTTCAGTCATGGTAAAATACAGACGATTTACTGAGATTCGCACTGACCACTCACAAAACGTACGTGCGGTAAAGATAAACAGCTTAAAAGTGTGCCTTCTCTTATTCAAACATATTTCATGGAAAATATGTACGAAAAAAGTACTTATTGAACTCGTTTGGTAGCCTTTACCATATAAAGCATGTTCCACATTTATTGCAAAATTTTATGAAAACTATGTGACATCATCGTCAAGCGGCAGGTTAAAAAATATTCCTAAAACGGGATGTACACATTGAATTTGAGTGCAGCAGTCAGTAGGTTTCAAAAGTACTCAGAAAGTAAGACATTTTTAAACTGAAAATTAACATTTCCTTAAGTATAGAATTTTAAGAGGGCGTGACTTGCTTAAAAACGAGTAGAGCAAATAATTGTTACGTGCACTTGAATTTATAAAAGCAGTAAAATTCAATGATAAAAAGACATCCTATTTGTTAATGGTCAGAACAAAGCTTCTTATCAAGCCCGCATCGTATCATGACTGAAATAGCTACAAAATAGGCTATACGATAATCATTATCACAAATTGACTCAATGCCGTTTAGCGAAGGAATATCAATCTTTCACTTACGTTGGTATGTTGCCTGCATTCTGGTGCATACTGTAGATACTGCATCCGACTTACTAGTACGCTAGGTTTGACAGAAACTGCTAACTGTCAGGCCATTAAAATCATTTTCTAGGTTGAAGGTTACCTTAGATTTTATTGTCCAGCCCCTGAGGGTGCCTCATTTGCGTGAATATGCACATGGTAGATTGAAATGCTAAGAGGTGCAAATTTATAAACTTTTAACGTGAGCTTCAGTTAGATCACCAGCAGCATTATCGGAAGTAGAAGAGACATATTTCTTTTTATAAAAATGCATTTTCGAGAAGAATTCTACTTACTCCTGAAGGAAAGGTTTTTTAATTGTTGCATAAAAAAACCGTCTGCTTTTAGTTTGTCGAGGGCAATTAATATTATTTATAACCTCCCATGCTCATTTTGACAGCCATTAGCAAGATATTTGCCCTTCTCTTATTTACCTCCAAATTCTTTTAAATGCAATCACGCTCCGTTGAAATCAAGTCATTAGTATTCAATTTTGGAAGGCTTAAAGACGTTACTGTCAGTTTCCTTCATTAAAACGCAACTTATGGATTTCAAAAAGTTTGATGTGGTTGTTTGTTTTGAACTTGGTTTCCAAAGATGGTTAGAGTGCCCCCTGCAAACTCAAGTTAAATTGCCTAATGTGGCCAAGTCTTGTCTGTTTTTCAAACCTGATGGTGGGAATGGGGTCTCTGTTTATTGATGTCGCAGGTTCTTTTGTCCTCACCAGGTTATCGGTTGAATCTGCAGTCTGATTTTCACATCCCCGCCATTTCGGTATATTTCGCGTGAATTCTACTTTTCGCCGTTGTGCTCCACACCAACCCGGATTTTGTGCATTTGCTTACCACGTCGGACGCTGACTATGCTTTATCCTATGCGTAAAGGCAGGAAGAATTGCTTATCCTCAAATGTTTTATAAACGTCACGATCCCATGTCTCTGCATCCTATCAATCCACGAATTCCAGCCATTCTAGCTGATTTTCCTCGTAATTTATTTTGAATTTGGGGCCTTGCTAAATTCTGCCACCAATTTCTCTTATCAGGCATTTTTGTTCACTACTTTTGATTCAATTCACCACATTTTCCACAAAAGATATCCACATCCACTGAAAACGACTTACAGTGCCAAAATACACAGAAATGTACTTTTTTATTTCCTACAACAGTTCCAGTGAAGTACCTCTGCCGAATGTTTCTCCTTTCGATCCCCTGGCGTAAGACGTCAGTGCATGCTTGTCCTACAAATTCCTCTGAAATTCCTACTACTCTGATTTAAACAGCACCAAGCTGCTGACTAAGCCTGCTTCGAAGGCCACTCGAGGATAGTCCAATCACAAGCATTTACCCCATTTTTGTAATCCAAGCCAATCCATCCAGTGCAGCATGTTGTATGCTTTACCGGCAAATTTTCTGAGCTCTGGCAATGAAAGGAAAGCACGAAAATTTGACTCAGTTGACGCGTTGACTTTGTGGACCCACTGTCCGTAGATGGTGGGCTTATGGTTCACGGCTTTACGGCTGTTTTGCGCAATTTTTGGACCCAATCCTTATCGGCAAACTTGTGAGACTGCCTGACAAATGACCTGTACTTGGTGTTATGTGATTTTATTGGATAATTTGGAGCAGGTTTCTTTGGTTGGATGCTGTATGGTAGGCCGCTCCCATATGAAACATCATATAGGTATAAGGCAACGCTTTAAATATGGCAATAGCAGCAAAATGATTTATTGGATCCATATCATTTCGAGAGAGCTCGTCAGTTGCCGCCTCTCATTACTTAACGTGAATCACAAAAGAGAAGATACACAATGAATTCGTACAGAAAAATCGATATCAACACAAGGTCATAAGGAGTGGCCAAGTGGCTAATCAATAACATGAGAGGTTCAAAAGCTATGGTCAGCAAAAATAACAGGGAAAAAACACCTGAAGTAACAACTTAGGAGAAAACTGTATAAACAGGGAGCCAATGTTACCAAGGCAAAGTTAGGTTCACTACATGCTCCAACTGTTTACATAGGTTGGATTTGACCCGCCGTATGTAGGCTGCCTCCAGGTAGCGTAAAGTGCGAGTTGTTCGTGCTCGAACAAGTACTCGGAAGGACGTTTGGGGGTCAACAGAATGGCCCGAGTCAAACAGATGTTCAGTAATTGAGGATCGGGGAATTCTGTTTTCCTGTTTCATTAGCCAGCTAGGTAAATGTTCCTTAGCTCTGGTGGCCAATTGCCTCTGCGTTCGCCCTATGTACTTGCACCAGGGAAACGTTGCTTTAAATAAGGCAACGCATATACAACATTTAAAGTAAATGATGACGGAAAAAGTTCTGCAAATATTCCCATACTTACGTTCAGAATTCAATATTGGCAAACATATGTTTTCAGCAAATCATCATCGGGCCACAAAATTTGCAGGGGAATGAAAACTGTACAGTTGGACAGGGTTTAATCGTGTAGTCTAATTACAATTCATCGTTTACGCGTCGCCCACATGACGAGGTTGGCGTGTAGAGGTTCCTGTTTAGGGGGAGGGTGAAGGGGGAGGAAAGGTAATTGGGTTTGGTTGTGGGGGTTGATCAGAGGACAGATACGCGGAGGGATAATTGCTGCTATTTGCGCGCAGAGAACGACTGTCAGTGGAGGTGGGGGCAAAATGCGACCGCCACCTGGCGTCGGGGTCGGCCACGGAAGTGTTAGAGCTGTAATCAGCTTCTTCTGACAACACGGCAATAGATTTGTTAGTCCTATAGCCACGGCTTCGGCTGTTGCAAGCATCCGTTGGCGTAGGCCCCTGGAAAAGGTGGCTGGTTCCCGGTAGATTACTTGGAAGGCTTCGTTAGTATCCACTCGATGGTTCGTATCGATACGATATGCGAGAATAGAACTCGAGATTGATCTAGTTTCACCTTTACTTAACCAGGCCGGTATGTGCTCAAGTACCCTCTTTTCCAGGCGCCACGTTGTTCGGCCTATGTATCCTGCTCCACAGGAGCAAATTAAAGAGTAAATACGCATGGATGCGGCCTTAAACGGGAGTCGGTCTTTACCTCCTAATCGTAGGAGATAGTTCGTGAAGAACACCTGTAAGTTTGCCGCGGGGAAAGCGCTTGCGATTGCGGTCCATTGACGTTACCTGACCAGCTCCCTTGTTGCATTGCCTAAGAAAGACAATCGACTGAAAACGTCTTTCTTTTCTGTGGTTAAGGTATCAGGCTTTTTGGCTCGCTCGCCAATATTCCTGAGGATGAACCTCTCCGGGTATCCATTTTCAATTAGCGTATGCTACGGCTGTTGGGGTTCCACCTCGACAGCTTCAGGAGAGCAGATCTTTTGTACTCTAGCTGCTTATCCCTCGACCAGATTTTCTTCTATATTTAGGGGGGCAAAACCGTGAAAGTAGGTGTATTTTCCTCTCCAGGTTTTATTTCGAAATAGCCTACACAGGATAGATCCATCATCTTGCCTTCGCAGAAGGATATCCAGGAAAGCAATTTCATCGTCCACCTCAGTCTCTGCAGAACATTTGAGTGATGGGTGCGCGCTGTTAAA
>JAYGXS010000359.1:0-29904 GCA_036362985.1 Ligula intestinalis
CATTCAAGCTACTGATTAATAGTGTTATGTGCTTACAAATTTAAATGCGTGTATAAGACCGCCTCTATCGACCAACCATATCTTGTGCTCAACAACTTACACCTTAGGGTTTGAAATGTAAACCATACACGTAATGACAGTGCACAAACAGGTGAAAAGGATTAACGGTACCCAACTTGGGATTTCCCATATCTATAGTGTTAAGATAGGAAAAACTTTTCTGCAATCTTCCTTTGAATTTATTTGCACCTTAAAAGCTTGTACAACATGTTCATGCTTTTTGAGTGGTTATTTTCTGAAAAGCGCAATTTTTGTTGTTAGCAGAAGTGAAGTTCTTTCAAAAACTGACATCTCGAATCAAATTTTATCAATGTATGCTGTACTTTTGAATGACGAAACAACCTGCGCTTCCTTACTTTTTCATGATCAAAGATGAAGGTGGGGTTAATACTCTGCAGGAGTCACCACTTTTGCCTCAAATTGCTGAGGCTCGCAGTGGAAATCGTTGGAATCGACAGACAAACTATCAACAAATATTCAAAATCTGCCCGTTTACGAATAAGATACAGAACCGTGGCAACAGAAATAGTTAAATCCGATGCAATTTTTATGCGTATCTGGAAAAAGACAAAAACTCCCACTGAATATTTCAAGGATTTCTTATTATCAAACTGCCTGACTATTCAGCAGAGTGCGTTTATCAAAGGAGAGTGAAATAATATACCCGGCCAGGTACTTGCTTGCTAGGCACTATATACCTTCTTTACTTCAGTCCATATGGAATTAAAAGTTCACTTTATCTATCTGACATTGTATGTGAAATGCAAATGGATGAAAAAAATTAAAATAAATCTTAAATGCATGTTTATGGTATGAGCACCCCGTTAATCACCGCAAAATTGGAATTAACGATTGGAAATTTGCAGAAAGGTTACTGTTTGAAAGTGGAATACCACAAAGAATTCCAGATTATTTTTTCTTTTGCTAACACAAATTGTAATACTGCTAACATCAGGAGCGTTTTTGGTTTTTTAAACTTATTAGATGAAAATAATAGGAAAACTTAGATGAGTGAAAGCAAATGTATAAGCCAATCACAAAAAAGGAAGAAGTGCGAACCTGTCGGCCGTGTATCCACATTGTCCACGTTATTTTATTTGGCATAGTGTTGGTTAGCCTCACTATGATGAGTGATATTTTGTACAGGGTGTTTGGCTCAAGTTTGCATAGAAACCCGTCTCTCGCTGTTTCAGCAAATATATTCTCTGTGATTGTGCCACTACCCACGGCTACTCCTCGTAGTACGAAGTGATCTAGCACTCGTGCGCGAAAGCCAACTTTGCCCCATCTAAAGTATACACATGTCACCACGATCCTTGTAACTTAAAAAGACGGAAAGGAGCGTCGTATTTCTGAGATATCTGAAAAAAACATTACTATTTTAAGATAGATGTTTGTGCAAAGTAAATTGACCTTATTTGGAATATGTAGCTGGGTTTTAGTCAATTGCCTAACAGCCGCAATACGTAACACGAAAACACAGCGGCATCTTCTGCATTTCTTTGTGCACACTAGCTATATTACTTTGCTTTGAGTCATATTTAGTTTTGCATCACAAATGATTGTTAAGATAACATACCGCTGTTATTGGAAACCGACGAAACCTTCAGGTTGGGTTGGCTTCTATCGCCTTTATGGTCAGGAGAGCTCAAACTTGATGCTGTTTGAGTAGTTCCGGTTGACTCTTTTTCCATTTTGTCATTTGAATCCTTATCTTCTAGTTGCGCCAAATTATCGGCAGACGTTTGGAGGCCAATTGTGGAAACGGTGATAACTGCATTCAAAAAATAAGCTTCTCGTAAGAAAGTCATTTTAAATTTAGCAAATCTGCTGTTTGCATTTATAGCACGGGTACATTGGGCAAAGCGCTTAGATAGTCCGGCAAGGTAGATATTGATTCCACTCATTTAACCTTACTGTCCCTTTTACATTAGAAGGGATGTCTACCAATAAGTTTGTTCTGCTTTTCAATTTTTAATCCTGGCACTCAGCTTTCGTTGTTGGACAAGCATAACATGCAGGTGAGCCCGCGTCAGCAACCTGCGCTTTTTACCATCGCCACGCTTCCCAACTTTGTCATGATATCTGGTGTGGGGACAGGAGATGTCAGACCGTGGGGTAGATACTCCGCAGGAGTCACCGCGTTTGCCTCAACTTGCTGAGGCCCGTGGTGAAAGTCATCGGAAACAAAAGTCCAACTTTCAACAAATATTCATTATCTGCCCATTTAAGAATGAGATTCAAAACGTGGCAATAAAAAAATGAAAGCCAATGCCATTTGTATTCTTCCCCCAAAAAGCCAAATAATCTCTGCGAATATTTCAAGGATTTATCGTTGTAAATCTGCCTGACTATTCAGTTGAGAGCGTATATCGAAGAACAGTGAAATATTCCTCTCAGGCACAAATTGGCTTGCTAGGAACTATATACCTACGTTACTTCAACCCGTATGTAATTACAAATACGCTTCATGTGTCTTATATTTTATGGGAAATGCAAAAAGTTGCAAATAAATGTTAACAAATATAGTATATATATTCTTGGTATGAGTGACTGTTAGTCACCGCAAACATGGAATTTCCCATTGGAAATTTTTCAGAAATGTTACTGTTCGAACGATGAATTCTACAAAGAATTCCAGATAATTTTTCACATGCTAATGCAGATTGTTATTATGCTGATATCAGGAGCAGCATGTGTTTTTTACACTTATTAAATGAAAAGAATAGGTTAACGTACATAAGAATGAGCAAATTTATAAGCAAATTGCAAAAAAACAGCAAGAAGGGCAAACCTGTCGGTAGTGTGTCCATATTGTCCATGTCATTTTTATTTGACAAATTATTGGTCAGCCTCACTGGGATGAGTGATATTTTGTACTGGGTTTTGGGTTCAAGGTTGCATAAAAAACCGTCCCTGGCGGGCGCAGCAAAACGTTTCTCTGTGACTTTGCCACTACCCACGGCAACTCCTCGTAGTACGAAGTGATTTAGCTCTCGCGTTTGGAATGAAAATATGCCCCAAGTAAAGTATAAACATGTCGCCGCGATCCTTGTAACTTCAAAAGACAAAGGGGGGCGTCGTCCTCCCCAGATATCTGAAAAAACAATAATATTTTAATATAGAAGTGTGTGCAAAGTAAATTGACCTGATGTTCAACAAATAGCATGATCTTACCAAGTGCACGATAGCTGAGTCTTCAGAGTGATACCTTTTGTGTCGTTTGCATATAATGTAGGCACTATTTTGATAAGAGAATTAAACTAGCTGTGCAAGCACGTTCTTGCTCAGAGCATATCTTTTTATACATGGAAGAAGTATTTCCAAAAGAGATGAGTTGTGGCAGTCGGTGAGAAAGAAGCTTGTTCAAAAACTGAGGTCCTGGTTTGTTTTAAATATCTGCAGTTCATGCAGCATATTATTTTTTATAATGAACCTGTTCTTGTTATGCTTCAGAATAAATAAAACATTATAGCTTCATATTAAAAGTGTTGTGTGCTTACATATTTAACTGAATGTTTAAGAACACATATATCGACCAACCATATCTTGTGCTTAATATGTTACATCTTAGGTTTTCAAAAGTAAAAAGAGGATACATTTTGGTTATCTGCACTGAAAAATTACTATATAATATCAATATTTAAAAGCAAATTGCCCGGTTAATAAATTGCAATTCATTTTATATAGCGCATGTATGAGCCTATCAGTTCTTGTGCTCCAATGGAAACCTCCAATTTTTTTTGCTTTGACACTTAAACGTTCTTTGTAATAAAGATTGCGAATTATACATACATAAAAATGTTTGACCTGTTCCTATATCGGGGCCTTTCGTAAAGTATGCAGAAACGTCCACATTCACTGAAAGGCTTTATAAACCATGCTATGAATAAAAGTGTACGAGCAAGTGAAAGGGATTTACGTGAACCGACTTTTAGATTCGATTCATCTATAGCGTTAAAATAGGACAATCTCTTCTACAATATTGCGTTGAATTTATATGCACCTCAAAGGCTTATACAACATGTTCGTGCTTATTTAGTGCTCATTTTCTCCAAAAGGCAATCTTTCTCGTAGAAAAAGTGAAGCTCGTTCAAAAACTATCATCTTGGTGTGAATCAAATTTCTTGAATTTATGCTGTATTTTAATGACTTTGAAAACAAACTTACCTTATCCTTAAAAATCTTAGACATATTTCGGAATTGCAGTTCATCATTCATGAATGAGTTCATCTGCTCTATATGCAAACAACGTCTGGATTTGAAATTCTTAGCTGGCCTATAGAGTTTGGCCTAGCAGCCGTAAAGTCGTACTTGACAACACAGTGGCGTCGTTTGCATTTTCTTGAACACACTAGCTTTATTTCTCTGCTTAAAATCATAAATAGTTTTGCATAACTAATGATTGTTAAGAAAACATACCATTGTTATTGGATACCGACGAAACCTTCAGGTTGGGTTCACTTTGATCACCTCTGTGGTCAGGAGAGCTCAACGCTGATGCAGTTTGAGTAGTTATTGTAGACCCTTTGTCAATTTTGTCATCCAAATCTCTATCCTCGTATTTCGCCGAATTATCGGCAGGCATTCCGAGGCCAATTGTGGATACGGTGGGAACTGCATTCAAAAATAAGCCCCTCGTTAGAGAATCATTTAACTGTGATCACATTTGGTGTGTGCATTTTTGGCACTTGTTCATAGGGCAGACAATAGTGATATATGTTAGTCCGTTTTGCGCGATCGCTCTTGAAGAATGTCATACTGATCGATGTTGACCCTTAACTCACATTTGCCAAAGATGAAATTGCAATAATAAGAAAAGGAATGAGTACTTAAGTCAAATACACAGTAACTGTAACAAGCCTTACATTGAACGCTGAATGAATTGCAGTTTTCAGATCAGATATGTTACCTGAGTGTTTTATTTCTACGTGGACACAGGGTGGACATTTGAGGTACGATGTGCTTTACTTCTGTCTATGACAAAAATCTGAATGCCACTAGATATTTTGTAGCATTCGTCGTATATCAACTCAAAATGCCATTATGCTATGCTGGAGGCGAAATTGATACTTTTGCTCCAATTAGATGAGGAAGATAGGTATTCTTACCATAAATAGAAAGCATCGCATTTACGTTTACGACAAAAAATACGGCAAGCATAACGTGCATATCGGCAGGCGATTCATATTTGGGTTAGTTTTGGGCAGCCGCACTGGCTAAATAGACAAATAAGATCTGAGTTAAAAATACAGGACTATGCAGTTGTTTAGAAAAAAGATATCCCGTTGGCGAGATAGGCCTTAATTTTGTCTTTATTTTACAATCAGGTACTTTTGAACTTTCTCAACTGAAGTACTTGGCGGTGGACTCTTTAATGGACCTGTAGTGGCCTGCTTATGCCACTCAGAAACCCATGATTGGTGGTACTGCGCTGACTCGTCTTTTTTGCTAGCCTGCACGTAAATGTTCGCCGCACGCTGACTCATTGCCTGCGCGTCCAGTTTCTCGCTTCTCGGTCCGAACTGAGCCTCGCTATTCTAGGTCTACGCGCGTGAGAACTCGCCTCAACCCCTGTGACACATTCCCTTGTTGACTGCAAAGCAAAAAGCATGCTCTGCTTTAATGGCAATGCCCTACGTTCTTATCACTTCAGATCCCTCTGAATGGCCATCGAACGTGTGCTAGTCTGACAGTCAAATATCCCTCTTTATTTATTTGCTACCTTTTTCCACTGCATATGTACAAATTTGACTGTTCCTACCGCTCTGGCCTCCCACATATCTTTATTCTCCTAAGGAACAGTGAAGATCGTTGTGACAAGGGAAAACCATATTAACCTCTAGACTTGATTAACACATCACCTTGATAAGTCAAGTCAAGTCAAGTTTATTGTACGAAATATAGGTGAACGCCTTTGAAATCCCTCTTGGTACATGGTGTTTAAAACATGCATCGGCACAACCGATCCTTCCAAAGAAGTCGTTGACGAAATTTTCAACGACTTCTCGCTGGTTTCAAGTAATACACTAACACTCAGTTAACACGAGCCAGCAGAGTAACTGAGCCAACTTGGACATGATAGCTGATGAAAATGCAGGGGCAGTCAGACAGTGGGGTAGATTCTCCGCAGGAGTCAGGACGTTTGCGTCTACTTGCTGAGGCTCGCAGTGTTAATCGTCAAAAACGAAAGTCAAACTTTCAACAAATAGTCTTAAATTAACCCATTTAAGAATGAGATACCAAACGTGGCAAGAGCAAAAGTGAAAACCAATGCCATTTTTATGCTTCCCCCAAAAACACAAATAATCATTTTGAATATTTTAAGGATTTCTCTTTATTCATCGTCCTGACTATTCAGTTGAGAGCTTTCATCGAAGTCAAATTTGCCCCAACTAAAGAATATTCATGTCTCTGCGATCTTTGTAACTCGAAAGGACGGAAGGCAGCGTCGAGCTTCCGGGATATCTGACGAAACAATGATATTTTAATATCGAATTATCTGCAACGTAAATTGACCTGATGTTGAAGAAATGGCAAGGTCATCCAAAGCGCATGATGGCTCAGCCTAACGAGTGATAGATTGTCAGACGTTTGCATATAATTGAGGCACTATTATATTTAGAATAGCAAACTATCCCTGCAAGTTTGTTCTTGCTCAGAGCAGATCTTTTTATACATTAAAGTATTTATCCAATGGAGTCAATTTGCGGCAGTCGATGAGAGAAAAGCTTGTTCAAAAACCGAGGTCATGGACTGTCAGAAACATCTGCAGTTTATGCAGCATATTATTTTACATAATTAGACTGCTTTCGTCATGTTTCAGAATCAAAAATACATTTAAGCTACTGATTAACAGTGTTATGCGCTAATGAATTTAAATGCATGCTTTAAAACACATGTATCGACAAACCATATCTTGGGCTCCATTTCTTACAACTTCGGTTTTTCAAAAGTAAAAAGTGGATAAATTTTGGTTGTCTGCACTTAGAAATTACGAGATTATATGAAATATTTAAAAACAGCTTGCTTATCAAAAGTTAATGCAATATGTTCATTGTAATTATATATTCAATTTCGACAAGGCGCACTTTCTGTCAGTAAGTGAAGTGAAGCTAGTTCAAAAACTTATGCCTTGAACTGAATCAAATTTCTTGAATGCATGCTGCTTGTTAATGACTTTGCAAATTCACTCACGTTATCCTCATTTATCTAAGACGTACTTTAAAATTGCAGTATATCATTTATGAATGAGTTCCTTTGCCCGATATGAATGAAAGTGTACGAGCAAGAGAAAGGGATTTACGTTAACCGACTTTTAGATTTTATTCATCTATAGCGTTAAAATAGGGCAATCTCTTCTAAAATCCTGCGTTGAATTTATATGCAACAGGTTCGTGCTTATTAATTGGTCATTTTATACAAAGGGCACTCTTTGTCGTAGAAAAATTGCAGCTCAGAAAAAAAAACATCGTAGTGTACATCAAATTTCTTGAATATATGCTGTATTTTTAATGACTTTTCAAACGGACATACCTTATCCTTAAAAATCTAAGAAATATTTCGGAATCGCAGTAAATCATTCATGAATGTGTTCATCTGCTCTATACGCAAACAAAGTCTGGATTTGATATTCTAAGCTGGCCCTTAGAGTTTGGCCTAGCAGCCGCAAAACCTAACATACAAACACAGTGGTATCTTTGGCATTTTCGTGAACACACTAGCTATATTACTTTGCTTGAAATCATAAACAGTTTTTCATAACTAAAAATTGTTGAGATAACATACCATTGTTATTGGATACAGACGAAACGTTCAGGTTGGGTTCGCTTTTATCGCCTTTGCGGTCAGAAGAAGTCGACGCTGATGAAGTTTGAGTAGTTCTTGTAGACCCTTTGTCAATTTTGTCAGCTGAATCCTTATCCTCTAATTTCGCCAAATTATCGGCAGGTGTTAATTGGCCAATTGTGGATACGGTGGGAACTGCATTCAATAAATAAGCCTCTCGTTAGAAAATCATTTAACTATGAGCACATTTGGTGTGTGCATTTTTGGCACGTGTTCATATGGCACGATCTTACTTTGGCTTTTGGGGCAAAATAATGCCGAACAAAGAAAATGAGCTAGACTTTTTTCAGGCTCTTCTGTCATGACCATGACAGCTAATTTTCGCTGAGTTTTGATCGCAGTGACAGCATATCATACTGGTCGATGTTGACCCTAAACTCACATTCGCCAAAGATAAAACTGCAATGATAAGAATAGCAAATATTACTTAAGTCAAATGCTCAGTAAATGTAACTGTCCTTACTTTGAACTCTGAATAAACTGTTGTTTTCAGATCAGATATGTTACCAAAGTGTCTTATTTTTACGTGGACACAGGATGGACATTTGAGGTACGATGTGCTTTACTTCTGCCTATGACAAAAATCTGAATACCACTAGATATCTTATAGCATTCGTCGTATATTAACTCAACATGCCATTATGCTATGCTGGAGGCGAAATCGATACTTTTGCTTCAATTAGATGAGGAAGATATGTTTTCATGCCATAAATGGTAAGCATTGCATTTACGTTTATGACAAAAAATATAGCAAGCATAACATGCATATTTGCAGGCGATTCATATTTGGGTTAGTTTTGGGCAGCCGCACTGGCTAAGTAGACAAATAAGCTCGGACTTAAGAATACAGGACTATACACTTGTTTGCAAAAAAGATATCCGGTTGGTGAGATAGCCCTAATTATGCTTTTATTTTACAATCAGGTACTTTTGAACTTTGTTTGCTCAGTTATACCGCCTGTGCTATCCTTATGTTCAACAAAGTTTTAAAGGTGGGGGGGTGACAAGCAAAATTTATCTCATATGAAGGACTTGCCGTTGGACTCTTTAATGGACCTGTAGTGGCCTGCTTATGCCACTCAGAAACCCATGATTAGAGGTACTGCGCTGACTCGTCTTTTTTGCTAGCCTACACGCTAATGTACGCCGCACGCTGACTCATTGCCTGCGCGTCCACGTTCTCGCTTCTCGGTCCCAACTGAGCCTCGCTATTCTAGGTCTACGCGCGTGAGAACTCGCTTCAACCCCTGTGACACATTCCCTTGTTGACTGCAAAGAAAAAAGCATGCTCTGCTTTTATCGCAATGCCATTTGTTGTCATCATATCAGATCCCGCTGAATGGCCTTCGATCGTGTGCTAGTCTGACAGTTAAATCTCTCTCTACCCTTTTCCACTTCATATGTACAGATTTGACTGTTCTTACCGCTCTGGCCTCCCACATATCTTTCTTCTCCTTAGGAACCGGGAAGATCATGGTGGCAAGGGTTAACCCTATTAACCTGGATTAAATCAATATTTATACATTTTTGCCATCAATCCTCAAATTTACTGAGGAAATAATGACATATGGCATTGAAGGCGTTCAAGGGTAATAACCGCCATGCAAGACTTGAAGGTTTACGCCACCTTCGGCAAACGGCAGCAAGCAAAAATGCCTAATCACTAGACTGTAAATATCAGACAGCAACGTACACAAGGCAAATTTTGGGAAGGCAACTTGAAAGGCCAACCTTTGAAATAACCGCTAACTTTAAACATTTAAGAAGGGTGGATTTTCCAATTATTAGTATGTTGACATACCATTCTCATTCGATTCCGACGGAGGCGTCACGGTTCGAGTATCACCGCCAGATTCTTTATTCAATTTGTCATTTGAGTCCTCACTCTCTACGTTGGACATTCCAGGGCCAGTTGTGGAGATGGTTAGAGCCATATTTTAAATAATAAGCTTATTGTTAAGAAATCAATTGAGATTAAGAAAATAAGGTGTGAGTATTGATGACATGTGTACACAGGCCAAGGCGCTCATAAAGGCCGGCACGGGCGGTAGTTATTGGTCCCACTCACCCACCTAACTGCAGCTATTAAAACAGGAGGCTTTCTTACGAGGAAGACTAGGAAGAGACGTCCTTTACTCTTCTGTTATGACCATGAGATCAAACTTTGTTTGTCTGGTGTTGTATGAAATGGCATGTTTCAATGCGAAGACTTCTAAGAAAGACGTTGTTGAAGTTGTGTAAATAGTGGCTGTCAGAAAACAAAATATATCTTTGATAACATTTCGCACATCTGATCTAAGCCTTATCAACTTACAAGAAAACAGAAAATAATCGGTATTACAGACTAACGATTCTGTGTGAAGTGAAGCAGACTTGCAAAGTACTCATGGCATTTTCCGCACAATTAATCACCTGCTTTTTTTGGCAAGACACTGCAAGAAAGACCAGAAATGGTCTCAAGCGCAGTGGCCGACGAAACAAATAGATGCTTCTTAGCCATGGCCCTAACTCTTACTGTTAGATCTTCTTTTAATCCCACAACTCTAAATCTTAACCTGTAACCTAAGCCTAGTGACTTTCCCCAAACTCGATCATAAAATAATAATAAACCTTAAAATCAGGCCTGATTGGAGGAAGGTTAATTGGGTAGTGGGCCTTATAAACCCCGTGTTCTAGCATTCTTTTTAACGATACTGCTGGCAATAGGGGTTTTGTTGGTGGAGCAAGGCAGTGAATTTCTTTGACACGACCAATATTAAGCAATGGACTAGGGGACGCCAGGCGAGAAAAATAAGCAAAATTCACCATATAGTTAATAAGAGGCATTCAAATAAGCAGCCAGGCGTAAACTTGTGATGGTCAGAAAGCAGAAGGATTAAAAGCTTAAAAACATCGAGTAGTTATTAAAGTAGATTCTAGCAACTCAGCATAAGCTTTAACTGCGTATTGGATGTCCCACTGATGAAAAATGCAAAACGGATGTGTTATATTTCTATACAATTACTTCTTTGACTTTATTTCGCTGCCTATCTGTTTCCTCTACCCAAAAAACCCCGTTTACGACCGGTCCCGTAAGACTGAATGTCGGGGATAGGATATGTGAGGTCCACTAGTTTCAATAATTTTGCTCTTAATCGTAACCTTGAATCCCAATTTTCTTAAATGATAAGATATACGATTTCCTTTGTCCGAAATCGTAACCCTCACATATTTATTTAGTGCAAGAAACATGTGCAGTATTGAAGTGCTAGCAAATCCCACCCTACACATATTTGGATTATTTAGAGACATGTATAACAGAGGCCCGAGTATGCAACTGGACGCCTCACTAGATTTTACGTGATTGTTAACTCGTAAAGTGGCTACTAAAGCAATTTTACTGGGAAATACGCATTCAGTGCTATCTGTTACGATGATACTCCAGTGTCCTCGGATTCTTATACATGTAGGATGCCTCAAAAATCCGTTCCTCACTTGCCTGCAAAGCAGGCCGCATGCCTGTTTCTCGTGTTCACTGAGCACATGCGCACCAGAGCATGTAAAAGGCAGGCTGAGGTCACAACGTGTGTTCACCATCTGTCTGTCCTAAGGCCAGTTTACAAAGGACCTTATTGCAGTGACTATTTTCGCTCGGAAATTTCCAGATCTGGCGATCTTACTACCTGATTGCAACTCTGGGCCCGGCTTGCTTATGGCTGGACTGCACTTGTTCGGAAGACAGTTGCCCAGTACTTCTACCCTAATGCTTCTGCACTTAATTGAATTATCCGTTACACTCTGGCCTTCCTCGTCTTATCTACTAGTTCATAATAATTTTGATACGTCTATTGTCTACTACCTGAGCGCACGATTGCGTACCCTACAAGAAAATGAAAGAAAGTTAATTGCAAATTCCTAAAGCGAAAAAAGCACGACTGAAACTGTCCCTACTTCGACTTCTGAATGCTTGGATGTTTTCTTCGCAGGTATGGAACCTGAGCTTTGCCGACACAGAATACACATTTGAGGATCGCAAAACTCTTTTTTCGGTTATCACAAAAAAACTGCCTATTTAAAATCCACATAATACTCAATTGCATTTTTTCACCTGTAAATAAAAAATATAAGTAAACTTACATCCAAAACGAAATTTGTTTTTTATGAGAAAAGGTTTCCTTACAATAAATTGAAGACATTGTATAAACCTATAGTATAAACCTTAACAGTAAGAATGGCGTGCCTCTTGGCAAGGTAAGGACATTTTTCAGGTCTTACGTCAGCCTCACTGGAAAAAACGATATAGCGTACTTGATGTTTGGTTCAAGGTCGCAAATATATCTTTTCCTCGCAAGTGCATCAAATAGGTTCTCCACAGTTAACGGTAAGTGAGTTATTGTTAAGTGAGCCAGTCTTGCGTGGGATTCATCGTATACTTTCCATCCTTTTTCACTTAGTTTCGATGGCAACGCACTGTCAACAAAAACCAGAGATGACTCAAGCGCAGTGTCTGACGAATTCAAACAGTCTGCCTTTGAACGCCATATGCGGTCCGATATCCACTACGCGGAAGAGGCTTCAATGTGGGTGGCTGTACCAGCACTCAGACACAGCTCGCCTTGTCATCACTGACACATTACTGAACTGTATGGACCTAAGTGACTGCCGTGGGATGCAGACATATATGCGGCTATGAAATCACACCTCCCTGTATGATGACGACGTTTCTATGTGGCTGAAATAACGCATGATCCAAATAAGCACTGCATGCGGCACCCCCGATAGTTCCCGCAAATAGACACTTATTCAAATGATGTCAGTGTTTCACTTTGGTTATCATATCCGCCTGGTTCCGGGGAGGAAGATAATTTGACGAAGTCATGTGTTGGTCTCAAGCGCAGTGGGTGACAAATGCACACCGACCAAATGTGCTTTCCCTATGCGGACCAGTAGCCGTTCCAAGAAACAGGATATTTAATGAGCAGCTCTTATGTGACTTAAAACTTTGTGCAAGAGAGGCCTAAGTAAATTTTAAAAAAAACAATTGAGCTTGAGTCTGAAGAGGAGCTAGCTATCGCGTCCGTTGGCCTCTGTTTCTTCTTTTTATCTTCCACACATCTTCTATGGCTGTCTTGGGTGCAGACCTAAATCTAGCTGTGTAAGTTAACCCCACGTACGTCAGTAGTAATAGGCAAGTGCGGTTTCTTGTGACATACATGCAAGTGACCCAAGTAGCGTCAATACATAACTTTAAGTACCTAAAATATACCAATTCAGGGTTTAAATTATTCTAGATATTATGAAAAAAATTGCTTTTCACAAAAATTGAGGTAGACTTGTGTGTTTTCAAACGTGTAGCCTCAGCCAGTCATCAGACTAAATGAAGGATGGAGAAGAAGAAATGACCAATTAATGCCTATTTGTGCGAGAGGATAGACAAAGAAAGCCAGAGAGGCAATGTATAGCTGAGGGGCGGTGGACGCACGTTTATGGCAGATACTTCAGACACGTAAACCCTAATATGTTACTCTGAATTGTAACAGGCAGGGACTGCCTTGGTGACCTTGTAAATGCAAAGTTACCATTGCATTTTTCAAGTCAATTTGAAGTTGTAGATGAAATTAATCTTCAGGCAAATTTGCATCGACTGGAGCAATGGTCAAACATATGGCTCACGCCATTCAATGTGGCCAAATGGAACTTAAAGCGATTTTGTAGACCCAGTACTGCGCCTCGGAGGGTGCATTACCTGAATCAAACGCCCCTGCCAGAGGCTCAGAAGAACCTGGTGGTGTGGTTGGCGCCTTCACTGAAGCAATCACTCCACTGCCTTAAGATGGCTAAATCCGCAATGCCGAGCTTGTATCTAATCAAGCGCGTCTTTTCTAAGTTTGAAAAAGGTGTATTTGGCAAGGTCTTCTGCGTGTTTATGTGACCACAACTGGAAGTTGCCATCAAAGCCTGGAGACCTTGGACAGCCAAAGACCGATAAACCCTCGAATGAGTACAAAACTAGTACGAGACTAACTGAACCTCCCTTATGAGACCCACTTGGTAAGTCTTGACTTGTTTCCTTTGGATAACAGGCAGCTGCGCGTAACCTAATCCGGGCATTTTGCATGCTGCTTGGTCGGGTTTGTTGCCTCGAAACTAATGACTTTTTGAGCAGGGCACAACCTGAAGACTGCGATGACCCCCTTTCAACTTACGTGTGGCTAGTGCAAAACTTGACCCAAGAATTTTTTTTCTCTGAGAACGTATGACAGGCATGAAATTATCTTCCGGCGGACTTATTCATTTCCCAATCCATGAAAAATTATAAGGCAAAGCTCGACCAGCACTGCCTTCCGTTCCACCATGGCAACTGAGTTCTTGAAACAAAACAATTAAATGCTTTGAATATGTACTTATAGTATTGGTTTAGTATTATTTCTAGTATGTTACCAAAAAATTATGTTAACCGTACTAAGCTATGTCTGACTCCACTTCACACAATGCAAACTGCGCTGATCTCGTCGGCAGTTGCATCTACCGAACTAATGGTCCAAGGCTACGCGTTTTGTCACGCTCTTTCTCTTATCGACCTTACAACCGACTGCTAACTACGTGGCGGGTTTCTCTGCTCTTGTCACAGCAAGGGCGTATCATGGTCGGATCTCAAGTTATTGGTGAAGTTATCGTGACTCTGATGTATCTTCTTCGTATGGCCCTTTGGATGTAGATAGTACTCGCCATGGACCCCATGGCTGCTGCTAAGATTCACACAGGCATCCTGGTCCTATCATTAACATTATTTCTCCACGAGCGACGGTTTTTTTCCTAAAAACCACACATGCCTTTCCATTTTGAATTATGAGCCATGCCTTGGGATTTTTTTCACTGTCTGCTCTTCTTGTTCAGTTACACTGCTGGCTCGTGTTAACTGACATCAACACGTGTGTAACTTGAATAAGTGAGCAGTTGCCTACAATTGTGTCACCGCCTTCTTTGAAATGTTCGGCTATGACGAGACATTCCTTAAATACTATGTACCAATAGAGAGTTCAAAGGTGTTTACCTATATTTCCTTTCATAAACTTGACTTGATGTGACTTAACGTCTAATATAACATTTAGAAGAGCAATGGTGTCAGTAGTAACTGCCTCGCTTAATAGCGTAGTTCAAGGTCATTGGCGGAAGAAAAACTGTCTGAGGTTCAATCATATACGTCAATATACATGAATTGGAAAATATAAAATCTTTTTAAACTGCCAAACAATTCTGCCGACCGAAGGTGTCGGTGCCTATTTTTTCTGCTTGAAGGGATAGTAGTTTTGTTTACTGGATTATCGAGGGAACTTTTTTGGATGGCGTCGGACCAACTGGAGGAAGTGGGCGTTTGAGGGATGCAAAACACTTTGGCAAAGAATCTCATCAGAATGAACACCCAAGTTCCTCTAAAAAATCCAAAGCATTTTGCCGTGTGTTACCCTGAAATAATATTATGCCTTTTTACGTTAGTACAATTTATTCTTTTGCTCTCTTTCGATAAGCTAAATAGGTTTCCTTACGTTTACCTTAAATTTATTATGTTAACATATCGGAAAAAGTAAAACACGTAGAATGAAGTACCTGCTGGTGAGGTGATTACGTTTTCGAGTTCAACTTTATTTGGTGCAGTGCCGGTCAGCGTCACTGGGATAAGGGCTATGCTGTACTTGGTGTTGGGTTCAAGTTTGCAAAGAAATCCTTCCCTCGCGGGGGCAGCAAACACTTTTTCTATGATTTTACTACTGCCAACAGCAGCCCCTCGTAGAATAAAGTGCTGTAGATCTTGTGTTCGGAACTCCCATATGCCCCAACTAACGTAGATGCAGGTCGTCGTAATCTTTGTAACGTGGAAAGAAGGCGGACGGCTTCGTACTTCCAAGATGTCTGAAAAGAGGAAAATTATTTCTGTGCGTATTTAACATCAAATTAAGATTGGAAAATTTTAAAGCTGGAAACATTATAGACTTCGCTTCTAAGGCGTGTCTTTTTGTTGAGCATTTTGAGACCCTTAATTGTCCATACGAAATGATCGTATACGTTGATTTATCAACCCCATATGTAAAGTTAACAGCGAAATCCGCATTTGCTGGAACGTATTATAAGCCCTATAAGACCTCATACTAAATATCTGTTTACACCTTCGATTTTTCATGAACAGGAAATATGCGAAGTTATGTTTGAAACCTTTAATGAAAGAATAGCACCAGTTTCAAAAAATATTCGGGAAATTGAAACAATTTTTAAAACCCAAAGTTAGCTTTTTTAAAGAATGTGTTAATTAGGACCCACCTACTTTTGATCAATAATATTTTCCATAAACGTTACTTGAATTTTTATAGAGATCGAAGAATCATTTCAAATGCTCCTCCAAATTAATCGTTATTTTTGAAGAAGGGACATTTTTGTATGTGGTAGAAATGGAACTCACTCAGAAAATGACAGTTGAGGGTAACTGAAATATCTTAATTTTATACTGTATGCTTATTAGTTGAAAACGTCTATAAAATTTATCTTTTTTGAAAGCAAAACCAATTGCAGAATTGCAGTTAACAATTCACTCACAGTGCATAACTGGATTTCAGCGTGCAGCTATTACCCAGATGTTGAGGTCATTTTTGGTACTGACTGTTTCTTCAACCGCGCATGGAAACCGTACGAAATAGAATTGCATGTTTGTTTGATGACGAAACGGGTGTTAGACTTACGTTGGTGAACGACTGTATCTCATGTCTGACGTTACAATTAATCTCATTGTCAGTCCGGTTGACTCGGACAATGTCATTTTAGTATTTATTGAGGTAAGAATGACATCCAGCCGACGGGATGATAAGGTCACACATATAACTGACGATCAGGTTACTATTGTCATTCTTTATTGTAAATTATGTGACATTTACGAGCATTTTAGCTTTGAGGCCACTCAACTCATCCCAAAAGCGCACATGATGGTTCCGCCTACGTGTTGAACTTATTAGAGTGGAGTCGTATTTCCAGTCTCGAACAACCCTTGCGTGATCGGGTCCGTCAAATATCCTGCGACATGAGGGCCAGCCTCATTCTTCGTAAATGATTTTGTGTGTTAAGCCACTTGCGTCTGAAATTTTTTCGATCACAGCTATCCGACAGTAGTGCAGTCATTTGCATTTATCTTAATGTGCGTCGCACATAAAGTAAAAAAAGGAAACAATAGTAGATTG
This sequence comes from Ligula intestinalis, assembly GCA_036362985.1. Taxonomy (NCBI): domain Eukaryota; kingdom Metazoa; phylum Platyhelminthes; class Cestoda; order Diphyllobothriidea; family Diphyllobothriidae; genus Ligula; species Ligula intestinalis. Next base: position 17,112 of record JAYGXS010000359.1, read on the forward strand.
AGATCCTGAATCTAAAAAACCACAATCTAATTAATTCTTACTTCAGGACATCTTATTTTTTTCATATTTGAGTGTTTACAGGAGTGCAATTTGCTTATTCTTTATTGCATTCACAGCTTAAGTCCACTTTTTTATTTGACCATTCTAATAGTAGGTTTGGCAAAGCAAATTTGCACACTTTCGGTGCTACGTCCTGCAAAATAGTTTCAACAATTTTCGCAAGGCGTCTTCCCAGCCAGTCATTTAAATTTAACTCATAAATAATGTATGAACGCAGTCTACCTTTATCGCATCGAATGTGTTGTATTTGTTTATATTCGGTGTGAGAAAATTCACTTAAATCATAAAACCTTTAACTGTGTCCCAAGATATGCAGGTGAAAACATCAGGAATTATAGATATCATGAAAAAATCATTTCATACTAGAAATCGTCTATATCAGAAATAAATTGGGCATTTGTATGCTCAAAAAGCGGTCATTGTGACTTACCTTGATATGATGGACCCACCAACGACAGAAGCAAAAACAGGATAAACGGTTTCCACATAACTAAATGTGTTCAAACTCCATTCTTGCCAGGGCTTATATTTCAAAATTTAAACCTATAAATTGGCTTCCTACCAATTGCTACCAGGGATTTTTATTTTGCCTACTGCATCGTTGCAGGTGCAGAGCATGAAGGGGGCTGGGTTTGGAGGATTAATCGTAACTGTAAGCCAACAGCCTCGAAGCTGATAGGTGGAAGCAGCGGCTCTTTCGTAAATATTCTTTAACGCATGCTTGGATCACGTACTTGTCACCTTTTCTCGAAGAACAGCTCACTCTCATCTAAAAAAAACGGCTAACAACAAACACTAGTCATTTTACACATTCAGCCAGATATAAATTGGCAACAGTAGTTTAAGTAGTGCACCTTATATACCCCTAGTCCCAGAATTTTGTCATTGGAAAACAATGGTTTCATTTAAGGGTTTGAAAAACAAGAATAGGCAGGGAAGGAAATTTGTAGAAGAAAGTGTAAATGAAAAAAAAATGTAGTGAAATTTGTTGCCGCTGGCTGATGAGAGTAAAGTGTGCCGCACGTAAATTGAAAGTGAGCGCGGCGTTTCGCGCCATGGACTGTGCAACGCTTTCTCCAGAATGGTAAGGTGAAGTAGAAGATTTTCTTACCGCCATTTCTAATTGTTAAGAAATCTCAAGAAATCTGCAATTTGATAAACGGGTTTTCCACAATAATTTCAAAATAATAAAGAGTCAGAAAATGTACACATATAAATCAGCAACATTTCTTAATTCAATAAAATTATGTTGCATATAGGCATTAGCATAGTATATGTTACTGCCTTTCCCAATTCTTAACCCCAGGAACCCCTAAAACACATTTTTAGGACAAATGTTGGGGCTAGGGGTGTATGAGGTGCACTGCATAAACTACTGTTGCTGATATTGAAATATAAAACCGTCTCTTTTGTGATGTTTTGAATACCTACGTAAGAGAAAGTTTAATAAAGTTGGTTCCCTTTAAGGACGGTGAAAATCCGCCTATTCTTCCTGTAGATATAGTTAACTTCCAAGTTACCTGTCTAAGACAAAATAGAATGACCGTCCTTCAGCAGCAGCTCTTAATGGCTGGCGCGTAGCTTCAACGGTCAGGTGGTTTATTTAAAAGCCACATCATCGCTGCAAATTACTTATTGTTTGGAATCTGCTCCAATCATTAAATTGTGGTGTGCTGGGTTTGGAGTAATTGGACACAGTGCCCTTCCTCCACTAGTCCAAGCTAAATTGTATTCAGTTTGGCCCTTGAAGCATTTATCAACAGTGAACATATAAGCCCATTTTTAACATAGAAGTCTAGCCAAATAAGCTGTCATTTGGTTCTTGACTTTTGCGAATTCGTCAAACCAAAAGCAGGGAAAATCTTTAATACAATGCACCTAAACGGTGGATCGGGTGATTTTCATATTTTTGTCGTGGATGTTAAGGAAGCTTATCATTCTGGTGACGTCTACCCGTAAATTAATCCTGTTTTGTTTTCTATTCGTTGTATCTTTCAATAAATTTTTTTACTAGCCGAGTGGAACAAAAAGTGAGTGGATTGTGTATCCACTCGTTTTGGCTTCTCCGTTTTGGGTTATTTACGCTAGATGAATTGCTTAAAAACCACTGCATTTCTACTCCTGTTATAAGGATGATTCATTGAGCAGATGTATCTTGCAGCCGATCAAGTAAGAGATGATAAGCGAAAGCTAAATAGATGTTACGCCCTCCATACTATAACTGCATATATCTGACCAACAGATGGTAAATGGAAAGATCTGGCCTCTTGTATCGAAACATAGGATGGCGGCTGAGCTCCTTATACGCTCGACCTTCAGAAGTGGCTTTATAATTCGTTGTGATGTCACGGAATGGCCTGCGACATCCATGTGTACTGTGTAGAAAACCGAGCAATCCTAATGATCTGAAACAGAATATCATAAAGGCTTGGGAAGATGGTAGGCTAGGACCCTGCACCATGTAACTTATTGAACCACTGAGTTATTTAGCAACTGCTGCCCCAACATCATGTGCCCTCACAAGCGCCTGTTGCACTTGGTGACCTGAAGCCCTCTTGACTGACGTTCACTCGCAGATATGCGTGCGCACACAGGCACGAACACGTGTGTCTTAGTAGTCGTGGCTCCCTAAGGACCACTTTACACACCACCCCTTTGGCCAACGCAGCAGGGGACGTTAGCAGGCAACATCCAATGGGGCTAATTGCAACACACCAATGACATAACACTTAAAATCACTTCACAGTGAAAACAACTGTCATCACCCCACACAACGCAATAGACACTCTCAGGCCTTGCTGGACGCAGTCAGGACCAGTTCTGGCTTCGAAAGTTCGCATCGCTGCCTACGACAGCAACACAGGTTTTTGTATACAATAAACCTATATTCTGGTAACTCTTGCCTTTTAACTTCCAATCTGGATTTGAACCTGATGATGATAGTGATAAAGGCACAACCAAAACCCTTAAAATATTCATTTCGTTCTTTTGCAGTGTTTTTGATAGCGGCTTGCGCCACAATGCCACACCAGACTTTTATTTTTGTTCGTATCTCAGTCGAAAAACATGTCTACTGACATCATATTTACGACTGTGGAAAACAAAATGAGGTAACGTGAGCACATTTCCAGTAATTCCGACACCTTCTCCAAAAGGACTGAAAAATGACTGCTACCTTTGTCTACACGTAAACAAATCAAGGAGATTTTAACAGGATCCTGCATCGATCCTAAAAGGCCTTAGCAATTCAGAGCAAACGCTGCACCGATGACACGTAAACACCGAGGCAAGTGGAGCCGACCCAATGTACCACTTAATAAAAATCAATGATTTCGCTGAGCTGTTAAGGAAGCCAAAGGCAAGGTTGAAAATTAATCCACTTCATCAAAAAAACGCTAGGTTATAAGTATACCGTATAAATATTAAAATTTAATGCGTATATAAGTGAAAAAATGGAAAGAAATAATATACAGTTTGGCAAGACCTGCACGCAACTTTCAACAGGAAATTTACCCTGGTAGTTAAGCATATATTTGGACAAGTTATTTTGATATATTAGGTGGATATAATACAGATAACGGCTGTAGTTTGAAAAACTGCCCACCTAGTGAAAGCTATGGAGTAAAATAAGCACCAATTTCGGCAAAATCATCAGAAAGCTGATGTTAAAGAACCATCTTATGCTATAAGGTACGAAATAACTCAACCTTTTATAAATATTCAAAGCGCTCTGAAACTAATAAGTGGAAAAATTATCCTTTCCAGAACTGAAAATTTTTATCTGAAGTTGCTCAAATGGAAGTGAAGCTAAATTTAAGGAACCGCATTAATTTGCAGAAACAAGCTAGATTAAGAAAACAAAGCTGACCTGTTTGTTCTGTCACACAGAATGCAATAGCACACATGTCCATCACATTGGTTTTTAACCGCACCGCTCACCTTAAAGTTTAAGAAAATTGTCCGCATTTGTAATCGCAAAGATTATTTCAAAAAGACGCCTATGCATTATTTAGAAACGAATTACACAGAAAAATAATAATGAGTATTTCACAAAATGACCAAATAGGAGACCTTTTTTTGCAGTCCCAAAGTTTTAACAGATCATTGAATTAATGCACTTATGCATGTTGTTTTATCTGCAGTCACACTGAATCGTTTATCTTCAGGTTCATTAAAAAGGCAAAGTCAAAAGTCAAAAAGTCTTCAATTTCCTTGTGACAATAATTTAGAAGCGATAATTATACACAGGAATTTGTCAGGTACATATATAGTAAAAAAAACTTTTTCAAGATGTAACTTACTATGGCAAAATTTTTTTACCAATATTACGAATAAAAATATACGTGGTATCTTGCAGAAGTTTTGTATGCTCAACAATATGGTTTGCTGTTTTGAGGCATCTCTTAATATGACAACATGACCATCTTCATAATAATTAGTATCCAAAAACCTTTTTTTGGTAAATGTTCTTTCATTATATTTTATTTTTAATGTTTTGCTGTAAACGTCAAAGGCAAAGCAAAATTTATCAAGTTACTAACGAAGACGCTGAACATGGTGGAATGATTCCAGAATTTATTGGAAGATATTCAATCAATTGTTACCTGCTAATGGTGATTTGTCCAAAATATTTTGAATAATTAATACAAAGTTTGCCTCCATCTGTGTAGACATCCATTATCATTGGTGGATGGCATCTATTTTTAAGTCGATCACGGAGTGTGGGCACACACACACACGCACGCAAGCAGGGCATGTGCTCCTGTCCGAATATTAGTCACGCACGCTGCCCGCCTTTTGCGTGCCTTTCGCGCGCCAGTCTGTACGTCGATCACGCAGGATGTCACAAGGTGTGCTGGCGTCACTGTGTCCGTGTTCTTTCCCTGTATCGTTGGTGGCAGGCCGCTGTTTCAGCTTCGCGATTGACACCCACCACGCCACGCGTATGTTGTCGCGGCAAGCTCTTTGATTAGAAAGAATGGCATTCCACATAAATCCGTTCACGTTCAATCTAACCCTTACAAACTACCATTATGGACAACATTATTGCCGTTGGAAATGTTCTGAACACAAACAACCCGACAAACGATGATGGGCCGGTGACTGAAGTAACGTTGTGAACTTACGTCTTTTCTACTCAATATTATTTTGTACAGAAAAAAACCTATTTGTAGGTTCAACCTCATTAGTTAGAAAAGGAATTAGAGCAGCCGCGAGAACACAAGTTCAGACGATGGAACAGAAGAGATTTGCCAATGTTACTACACGTTCGCAAGAAACAAAAGCAGAAAGAGGGCTTCACCTGGAGACTTATGCTATGCTTCAGCGATATCTACGCGCCAAAGAAACCGAAGTTCAAATGCAGCAGAGAAGACACTTATATACGATACGCAATCAAACTAATCACTCCCAAGAAACCGAAAAGCAAATGCTCCAACGAAAGCACTAAGATGAGATTTGCCATCAAACTAATCGCTCCAAAAAAACTGAAGTCCATACTCTGCAAAGAAGAGAGCTAGTTTAGATAATAGATTCGTAACATCGACACAAGGAATAACCTAGACGTAGAAATGCACGTCACAAAGAGCGGATCAACGGCCCACCGATGGTGAAAACTCACGTTCGCAACCACTTCACATATGGTTTGTCGACCGAGGCCCGTGAATTGCTTCCATAAATGCTCAAGTATGGAACAAAGCCTCCCTCAATTACTACCCAAATCTTGATTATGCAGAAGATGCAAATGTTTCCATTGGGAAGATGGTGGAAGTTTGTGGGCATTGTCAGGCGAAAAGTTAACTGGTGAAACAAACGGCATATGCCGTTCGAACGGCAAGGTTCTCCTGCATAACTTCCTCCATCCACTAGAAATACTACAAAAATTGCTTGCTAGTGATACCGATGACAGTAAAAAATTTCGCTCAAACATTAGAAAGCACAACGGGGCTTTTCAAATGCCCTCTTTTGGTGCCAACATTGTTATAAGGTTGGATGTATGCCAACCTCTAAGGTGGAAGGCCAAGTTTGCGATCGGATTGGATCGTTACTGCCTCCTCCTGATGGCGCCTTTATTGTCTACTATGGGCTCGAGCGAGAATATGAGATGAAATGCCAAAAAACGTCTTGTTAAAGCATCGCATTTCATCCTTCTAACTAGTTTGTGACACAAGGTTTAGGTGGAAGAAAAGAAGGTAGTCTAATCGACGGTGCACAAGTCTAGAATCACTCACTATCATACGGACACTGTAGAGTGGCAAAAGAGAGGACTGCCCCACGCTCACATTTTGCTCTGGCTAAAGGAAAATCTGCACTCTTCTGACGTCGACAAATTCATATGCGCAGAGTCGTCTGACCGGTCAGTTGACCCTGTTCTGGTTGAAACGATCAAAACTTAAATGTTGCATGACCCATGTGGTCAGATAAATCCAAACCATCCTTGTATGATAGATGATAAATGCACCAGGATATATCCCAAGCAATTCCTTGGTTAAACTCAGACTGATGGCGATGGTTACCCTCTCTAGAGAAGGTGACAACCTGAGATTGGCCGACTCGAAACAGTAATCGATGAAAGGCGAACTGGTTTGGGTGGTAATTGATAACCATTGGATTGTGCCGTATTGTCCGCTACAGTCAAAAGTATTCAACACCCACATCAATGTTAAATTTTGCAACTCAGCGAAGTCCATCAAGTACGTCTGCAAGTACATCAACAAAGGTTCTGCCCCCCTTAACGTAGTTCCATTACTGGCAACGCCACATGTTCTGCATCACAGCTATGTACAAAGAGGGAGCTTAGATGTATTTCCCTATACTTCCCTTATAAAACTGAACTGAACATAATTATTTTAAAAGGTTCTCATATACAAATTACCTACATAAGGGACAACAACATGTAAGGAAGCCCAAGGCAAAGCCGGGCTTCCACGCTAGTTTTGCATGAAGAAAACCTATTTTTACATAACGAAAAAGTTTTTATTCCGTTTACGCCTTCCGAAAAGATTTAAACAAATTGTTCTTATTTACAGCTGTTGTTTATGTCTCCGAAACTTGAGGATTTTCGGGGAAATTTTATTTTTCTTAAAAAACTAAGTAAATCTTATAGTTATTTTAAATACTTAATATGCCTTATGCTGCTCATTATTATTTCTTAGTTTTCATAAATTCGTTCGCAACGGTATTCTAGCAAAAATCAAACTTTTACAAACTTGGGCATGCTGCATGGAGCACTCGCCATCCTGTACCAATATAAACCCGTTGCCATAGCCTTAAATGTCTGCAATGTATACGCACGTTCACTCGCCAATGAGCCTGTAGCCTCTTAGTAGTAGGTGTACATTGAGCACTACAAACACCAGGTTGAATAAATGATTTTGGAAAAAGGCACTAAACCGTTGCAGGCAAAACCCCGGTACGCTACATCGCATTATAAACCCACAGAAAGGAATTCACCAACTCTCACTGAGAGGGAAAGGTTTTATCGGCTTCTTCACTATATGGTTCCTGTGCTATTTGTGTGTGTGGGTGTGTGGTTCATGCACTTCATCTTCTTTTTTGCAAAATCCTGGTATGTTTTGAGGAACATTTTGTTTGTGCGGCACGCGAAAGTAGGCTTATCTTGGCTATATCAGTCGCTTTTCCCATTTTGACGTAGGTGGGTTACCTGGATAGGAGAGTGGACTGGTTAACGAGAATTCATAAAGATGGTGAGGTTGTCTCTTAAGGCCAATTCCTCACATTTAACAACCCATTCATGTCTGAAGCTATTGGGGTGCGCTAAAAGACAAAGCTTGGATGGTTGCCAACCAACGATTCAATTGACACCTGCCAGTCAGTTCGGCATGTGTTGATTTACATTGGCTGATTAGTGGACTGGGAGTCTGTCTGCAATAGTTCCTTCCTAATGGGAGCATTAGAACAGTCCCATTCAGTGAACTTCAACACTTTTCCCCTCCATCTGTGTTGAACGAGATGCTGCTTCTTTGTGCTTGTACAGGGGAGTGTTGTGGCAAGCTAAGATGCACTTTCACGGTGCCTCGAACATCCCTATCTTTTCCCGCCTTCAGTCTTTCTAAATCTGTCGCTGATGCATACAACAGGGCGCCTCTATTGTCCAGGATTGATTTGAGTGAGAATCTGAGAAATAATGCCTATAAACTTCTTGTTAAAGCATCGCATTTTATCCTTCTTACTAGTTTGTGACACAAGGTTTAGGTGGGAGTAAAGAAGGTAGTGTAATCGACGGTGCACATGTCTAGAATCACTTTGAACTAATTTTTATGTAAAATTCCGCTGCTGCGCCCACCACACCATGGTGCAGACGGTGATATCATTTTCAATAAAGTGCAAAAGTACTCGACTTGAAAAAATGAAGAAAAGCAAGTGCTTTTAACCGAAAGTGATGTAGTGTCCTAGAGGAAAGTTTTCAAATACCCCGACAATTTTAAATGCACAAATAGTGGCATACAGGCAAGGAGATATTGGTTGTACGGGATGCTTCAACACCACCGCATTGAACAATTAACCGAGCGATGTAAAGAAACAAACGAATGCATTTAATGAATGCTAGTAGTTTTGCTTCATCATTGAACAAGCACCACGATTGTCACGACCATGTACACAATATCAAATTGAAAACTTGCAGTCAATTTGATGATGAGACAATTTTTCAAAAGTAAGGTTGTCGTTGTCCTCATTATGCAGCTGTCTGATAAAAGCAGGATAAGGAAAAAATGCCGGTTTAAGTCAGGCAATCAAATTCTCTTCATACAGAGTTTTTACTCGACATCGGTTATTTCGTCCATCAACATGGTAGGACAATAAAAACACCACCCTCTACTTCAGGTTGTATTGCGCTAAATTAATAAGTAGGCTCTAATTTCCATTTAATAGCCTTGACTTTCTCTAACATTTATCTTAACTGTACTCCAATCTAAAGCCTAGCTATGACCTCAACCCTTACTCTATCTTTAATGCCAGTCCTGATCTTAATTAAAAACTCCAATTTCCCTCGATATCAGCACGAAGCTACCTTTATCATGCTGCCATATAAAATTTCCTAACGTAAGTCCCCTTATAAAAATTGATACCCTCTCTCGATTCTTAAGAGATTTTGTCTTTTCTTACTTCCAGAAGCAATATTTTAGTTCCACAAAATCAATATAAATAACTATAAAGGCGGCTTTAATGGGTATGTGATGCTAACAGGCACTTTATTATTGCATACTTAGTGTGTACTACAGTCAAATTTAGTTCAGCTCATGTCTGCTGATACAGTGACTTAATCTCAAAATACGCCATATCGAAAATTTTGATCAGAAAATAAGCATAATTTTAACTTCGTCGCAAGTATGGCCCCCATATTAATCTATAACGAGCATTCCACCAGATATATGTTGCCCCAATGGACATTTTACAGACAATGATCACCACCCGTTTTTCAATCTTTGAGTTCCCATGTGCTGTTGGCAGACCCAGACGCCTCAAAAACTTCCCAGAACCTAAAATTTGTTTACTGAATGTGTCTCTTGGCCCCAGTCAGTTGACAGCTTTAGTCCAATCAACGTTGTGCCCGCTGCTCATTGATACTGAGCTGACACAGCTCGGAAATGCTCACAAGCTACTGCTCACATGCTTTTATCATGCAATTGTTGAATCATCAACTGTATGCACCGACTAGCGTGCCGCTGTTATTGTAGTCATCCTCTAGAAGAGTGTAATGTAGCTGCGGTACACAAACCGTCGCATCGGTTTCTTTAAACCGATGCTGCGATTAGGGGTACATGAGTGGGCCTATATATGCTACTTTTACCAAACCTTCCTCAGAAATCTTCCTGGTTCTTGTGCAAGAAATATCCAGCATACGGACAGAATAGATTTGGGTTGACTTTCTGTCGCTACTGGTTAAGCAGCCTTTACTGCCGCCCATCGAACTTCTTTGTTTTCAACTATGCCGAAGGACGATTCACCACAGACTTTAAAACTCGCACAACGCACATGAATTTGGACGACATTCTGCCACCCAGTTATCTATAGCGTAAGAGAGTTTTTGCCCGGTCAACTCAATTTCACCCAAGACACGCCTTTCCCTAGTGGTTGTCGACTGTCATAACGCACTGGATTCAAATCTATGTTTGTCAACGCCTTACGCCTACCAGGTCAATGCAAATCCTCGTGATGCCGAAGTGTGTCTGGCATATGTAGACATCGCTTTCGAATATTTAGGTGTTGACTGTCTCCAAGTGCACTCTTAAACACCATCAGCTTGGTTTTGATGAGCATTCCACAAGATATCTGTCGTCCCAAGGGACATATTATTGACGGCGATCTTCGCCCTTTTTTCAATCTTTGAGTTCTCATGTGCTGTTGGCTGGCCAAGAGACCTCAAAAACTTCACAGAACCTAACACTTTTTACTGCATGTGTCTCTTGGCCTCAGCCTGTCGACAGCTTGAGTCCAATCAGCGTTGTGTCTGTTACTCATTGGTTATGAGCTGACGAAGCTCGGCATTGCCAATACGCTACTACTTACATGCTTTTATCACGCAAATTTTGAATCATCAACTTTATGCACCGACTAGCGTGCCGCTTTTATTGTAGTCATCTTCTAGAAGAGTGCAATATAGCTGCAGTACATTAACTATCACATCGGTTTCTTCAAAGCGATAGTGTGATTAGGGGTACATGAGTGGGCCTATATAAGCTTTTTTACCAAAACTTCCTCAGCAATCTTCCTGATCGCTATGTTTAATCATTCCCAAGCAATCTCCAACATACGGGCAGAATAGACTTGGCTCGACTTTCTGTTGGGGCGCTGATGTTTTAGCAGCCTTTACTGCCGCCCATCAAACTTCTTTGTTTGTCGCACACGAAATTAGACGACATTCTGCCACCCAGTTGTCTATAGCATAAGAAAGTGTTTGCCCGGCCAACTCAAGTTCACCCAACAACCGCCTTTCCCTAGTGGTTGTCGACTGTCATAACGCACTGGATTCAAATCTATGTTTGACAACGCCTTCCGACTACCAGTTCAATGCAAATCATCGTGGTGTTAAAGTGTGTCTGACATATGTAGACATTGCTTTCCATTATTTAGGAGTTGACTGTCTCCCAGTGCACTCTAAAACACCATCAGCTTGGTTTTATGCCGAAAAAGCCTTGACTCACTACACTGTTGTATTAGTTAAGTGTGTTCAAGTTCACAAGTCGCTTAAATCACAAAACTAAAAATTGCCCCAAGTTCATACATGCTATGACGAGACCTGTCATATTCTCCGCGGTGCCCAGGAGTACGTGGTTACTGTCGACTGGGACAAATCTGCTGTCTTGGGAATTCTCTGTAGCCGAGCCAATTAAAACTTTGCCGATTTCTAACGCCCTTGCCGCTCCTCCGTCTCTTAACCTAGACCTTAACTAATTTCATTTATCACCCTTGTTTTAAACTCTACCGATGTCGCTGACATACGACCCACGCATAGGTTCGTCAAGTTATTGTTCATTAGTGTCTTACCACTCAGGCGTTTGACTTCCTAATTTTCCTTTGGTATCCATTTCAAGTCGGCCTTCGGCCCGGGTGAAATTTGTTGGGAACATCATTGTCTTTTTTGATATCCTATGTATTTTATGGTTATTTTTACTTTCTTAGTATTGTTTGAACTTCCTGTTATCATATTGAACTTAATATTTCTTAAACTTCGCGTGGTGCATTTCTTGCCCGTTGGGTGATTCGGTTTGCTTGTTTGAATACTATTCAAACCCCGCCTTTGTCTTCTTTAGAAGCTGTACGGACGTTGAAGGTTCTTCTAACTTGGCAGTTTTGATCAGCTCCACTTGATTTGATGTTTACGCGTTGTCTGCCTAACCAGCACTCTGACTCGCTTAAACTCTTTTATAATTTACTGTCCTGGATGCAAGAGCCTGCCAAAATGTCCCTGTTTGGTTTCTTACTTCATTGATTTACATTTATTTTTCAATTCTTTTAGGATAAAAAGGTCTCAGTTCGCAGTCTACCATAGAACAAGTTTTGCTTGACATTAAGCATGTCTGAAAATGAACGCGAAAAAAATTATTTTTCTGCCTGCTCATACAACTCCATTTTTTTTTCACAATCGTGTTTGTGCGGGGTCAGGAGGAATGTTTTGGACTGATATGATCACAGGTGAAAGTCTGGTTAGCTTTTACGTTCCAGGCTCCTGCCGAACGTACGGAACATGGTTTGAGCTTGCGTAATGACTTGAGACTTTAATAGCCTGCACGTATAAGCTGATGTGGCACACAACTAAAGAAACTGTACCAGATAATAGCATTATCATTTGACAATATAAAATGCTTTATATTTAGTTTACAGAATGCCTTAGTAGTGCTCCACTCATATTTTCTCTACTAGTATTGATCCCATATCACGGAATTCTGAAGTTTTGGTTTCTGTGTCGTTACTTATAATAGTATATTACCCACTTTTGTAAATGAATCCCACTAAATCCACTTTTAATTGCATACAAAAATAGAGTGACACTCTTTGAAAAGTGGATAGCAGGTAAGTTATGAGCAAACAAGGCTGAAAATCCTTGAATCGGCTTCTTCAAAATTTAATCTGCGGTGCCATATTTTAACGGTAAGTTTTCATTCAAATTGCTGATTGATTATGCTTGACAGCAATTAATTCATCAATAAGGCAGCTGGAGCACTCTTGACCCGCCAGTCATCGAGACGTATTTTTATTTCTTCCTATGGCA
>JAYGXS010000360.1:0-29647 GCA_036362985.1 Ligula intestinalis
TAGCTGGTCGTTGAATGGACAGTCACCATGTGGGCCATAATCGCGCAGGGCAACCGGATGTCCACGTCGTGGGGATCAGTGTTTTCGACAAAAGCTTTCAGTAGCTTAATAAAGTTCCAGTTGGTGCGTTCGATCTGCCTGTTTCCTTTCGGGGATGGTCCGCCTCGTGTGGATGAGAAGGATATCGCAACCGTCACGTCGCAGTCAGAGTGGAGAGCTGTAGGCGCGCTGAACCTACATGTCCACTCGTTGAGTAAGGCGTTCGTAACTGAAATCGCGTCATGTCGCCCACTCCGTGAAATAATCTGCCAGAACGCGTACATATCGGAATCCTTGAAGGCTGATCGGTAATGACCCGACTATGTCGACGCTCACTTGGGTCATTGGAAACCGTGTAGATCATACGTTACATGGGCGTTCGGGATCGAGGTACGGTGCCCTTGAAAGATGCGCAGGTGTTGCAAAAGTTGGTGAATCGTTCTCGGAAATACGATCCCCAGGACCGTTGTCTGGCTGTTATCCCTTTTTTCGATAACCCTTCCTGTCCCAGTTCTTGGTGAAGGTCGGTGAGAACCGAACTTGCAAGACTACCGGAAACCACTCGACAACGTTGCCTTGTTGTAGGGTTATTAAGAAATAACAGTTCATTTCCAATAAAATGATGCGCCCATTGATTGTGCAGGAGGCGGGTGACATCTGAAGGGTCGCGGAGGTCAGCGTTTAGCGGCCGTGGGGTTGATGATCATATATGATAGCCGTATCAGAGTTGGTGCTCTGAGCAACCGCTCACTGGTAGTGGGTGGGTTCGCTAATCGTAAGTGCAGCGGCAAGTTCGGTTTTCGCGCTGGAATCGGTTTGCAATGCCGCTGGGGTTGCCGGAATAGTGCGTTCGCGTTGGCGGCCAGGTCGTTACCGGCACTTTGAAGCTGAACTCATGTAAGAGTTCCTGCCACCGGGCTAACTGACCCTCTGCAAGGCCTGTCCATTTTTAAACGCATCCTCCGAATGCTGCCGGTGTTTCCTATGTTTTTTAGTTGATATTATAATGCAGCAGCACTTTGAAACTGTCAAACAATTTGCTGAACTCATTCTTTGTGAGGTCGCTCACCCTCTCCGCTCTGAACTAATGGCTGCGAAGTCTTCCTCTACTATGCGCGGATGTTGCCGTCATATGTCTTGCCGTACATCGGCATATCAACAATCTGTACTCCCATAACTTGCACGCTACCTGGCGTGTAAAGAAACCGAAATTCCGAAGTTGAAATCAGACCTGCCTCCAGATGTGGATATCATGTAAACCTTTAGACTTTGAGTATTCTGTGACCTTTTACCTTACCTTATCTCTTGCTCTCCGTGAATAGAGGCCTTTTTGCTGAAAATGTTTCTCTCCCTCTCTCTCTCTCACTCTCTGAGGCATACGATAATATTTAAAACAAAACTGTGTACTGAGCTGAAATCTGTAGAAAATCTGATTTTACAGACAGCGATTAAGTGCTGCTTAACCGCTGCTAAATTTCCTAAGTACTACAAAGGAGATTGACTGACTTGTCGGAAGACCCGAAATGAGTAGTAAAAAAATAGAGGTATTTTGACTTTTTTACCAGTCGTCTGCTTTCTTTTTTTAGGACCACATCAGGTGTGCTCTTAATGCGATCCCTGAAATACTATTCGATAGTCCCAAAACTTCTATCCATTGATGTTCTCTCCGAACTGGTTCCGGGTGAAGGTACATTTTGCTACTCATTATTGATTACTTTTGCAGTGTCCGATGAAGTACTACTCAAGTAACTAGTCTTCGTCAATGTCACTTTTAATATACGCAGATTGTATGGCACGTTTGGCCACATTTTATTCATGGCCCTAAATCACTTGGAACAAAGAGCTGTCGTTAAGGAAGTATCTGAAACTGGAAGGTTGATCTACAAGGTTTGAAGCCTTGCCTTATCTTTTCATACTGCAAATCCTGCTTTTTCGGAAAGGTTGCCGGAAAGTCTTCCCTGCACACTTACTTATGTAGTTGGCCAACTCTCTTTTGTTCCTGTCTCCGCGAAGTTGATCAACCTACATCTGATATTGAAGAACTTTGGGTTAGTAACGTTGTTCTCTCATATTCGGTTCATCTAGTGCGCCCACCTTCTGGCCGTGGCTCTTTCGGATCACTTGGACATCACTCATGTGAAATGCGTCTCGGATGAGGTCGTGTCATACTCTTGCGAACTACTTTTCCAATTCACTTAGGCCTGATCGTCTACCTGTTTCTCCTGTGTTCTCATAAACGCGAGGCTAACATTTTGGTTGTCTTCGCCCCAGTTCTACAATACCTGTCGAACTTGCCAGTTGTTGCTTTGCAAGGCATTTCGGAACCTCTCCGTGCTTCGACTCGTCTATTTATGAACTGCATTTATCGCGCTTTTCAACTTGTCTTCACTCCCTGTAGGTTATTGTGACTGCAGAGCAGGTTTGGCAATTCCAAGAGTAAAATTATAGCAAATGCCAAGGCGATGAAAGCGCCAACTGTAGTGTTGTCTGTGCTTTTGAAGCTAGATTCGCAAATCTTCTTGGACCAGAGTGATGGCTGGTTTGTTTCCAGTTGTAGTGTTTGTATGTGTTGAGACCAGAACTGGTTTAGCATCGATATGATCTATGGCCTGCGATCGTTCTTTGCTTAACGTTCTTTTCCCGAAAAGTGCCGTGCCCTATATAATATGCAGGTGTGCTGTAATACGTTTTGGTACTTTTTGTTTGCTTACCATGGCCTCAGCAACGCTAAGTGCGACAGGAGTTCAGAGAGGTGACGTCGTTTGCACGTTCCTTCTTGTGTTTGTGAGGTGCCTTAACTGAAAAATTTGGAAAGCTGACCCTTCATTCCATCACCTACAAGTGGTGGCCCTGTCCGTTCGATATCTTGAAGTTCCGCAGGCACAGATCGTGGAACATCTCTGTCTGCTAACTAACACCACCCGTAGAACATAGCTGGATTAATTGTAGCCTACTCGATCTTTGTTATCTGCTAAACCTCACAGCGAGACATCAGGCCCTTTCGCCGCTGGCACGCATGCTGCGTTTGAGTTGTGGCTTTCGGCCTATTTCATATTGGCAGCACATAAGAACGAAGGTAGGTCCAATGTAGCGGTCTATGTAGTGGTTTACTCGAATCACTACAATCATCAGGCCAAATCCCAGGTCGACGGTAAAAGGCAGGTGTCACCAGAAGGAGTGGTTTATTGTGTACTGAACTCCATATTGCTGTTTCAGGTGGTAGCGGCCACTGGCAATGTCAGAGCTAGTGCTGACTGCGTCCAGCCAGACCAGAGAGAATTGACTGTGCGTTGTGTGGGGGTGATGACAGTTGATTTTACATGACTGTAAAGCGGGTTCAAGTGTTCTGTTATTGGTGTGTTGGAAGTACCCGAGGGGATGTCGCATGCAAAAGCCCCCTGCTGCGTGGCCGCGGCTTGGCGTGTTCGAGTGGCACTTAGGCAGGCGTCCTTATTTGCACATGCGGGTGTAGAGCACGTGTGTGAATGAGTGAATATCGGTCAAGTGGTCATCAGGTCACCATGTGGAACAGCCGCCTGCAAAGACACATAACGTTGGGGGCCGTGGGCATAGCAGAACGAAGGGGGAGAGTGAAAAGCATGTTGTCCATCTGCCACAACCGCACTGAGTTTTTCTCCATCCGGTGGGTGCGATCGCTGGGACAAAAACTGTATTTGCCTGACCTTTCGGATTCATGCATGTGCTTTTGTTTTGTAGTTTGGAGTCTCGGTTGATATTTTTTCCTCTGCATCCTCCCATCCAAATTTATGGGAGGCCAGGGCTATGCGGTCAAGGTAGATTACGTTACCCCGAAAAAAATCCCAGTCAGTTTCTATCTTTGGTAGGATCTGTGTGTTTGAAGGGTCCCATTGGGGCCCAGGATGTGCGCTTTAGCTCCACATTCCCCTGTGTGTAATTGCGCACGTCTTCCATGGCATTCGCTCCTATTACGAATTTATACTTTCATGCAGGTCTCATGTGTTGGCATGGCAATCAGATTGATCAGTTATCCCATCACTTCCCTCGGTCATGTAAAACGAATGCATCCTGAACGTATAAGCACGTTCTATCAATCGCCAATGCACATGCCTTAATAAAATTGTAGTGACCTTCGCCCTTTTACTTCACAGGAATTCTCCCTCACAAGACTGCATCGGCATAATTTCATTGTCAACATTTTTTCTGCTTATTGCTTGCTCGTGTGCATACACTTTTCTGGAATTAGCGCTGCTCAGTCGTAAGACTGGCGTTGCTAGCGGCTGTGCACGTTGTTTAGGAGTGGCCTTTAACTGTAGTCTGGCAGATTCCCTGCCGTGGAACAACTTTCGTCAGCTTGCTTGCAGGCGACTTTATACTGAGGCTACAGATTTCATTTTTTCTCTACAACTTCTGGTTTCAATCCTTGTTATAGTCGGCCGTAATGTGCTTGGTGCGCATTCAGTTAGCCCTGGTCTTTTGGTTTGGTCCCTCACCTGTATAACTGCGGACTACGAGAACACTCCTTTTGCTCGGCATACTGTATCCCACCCCAAATTAACTTTATCAAGCAGCTTAGGAGAATGAGTTGCAGACCTTCCCATGGATGGATTCGGAAAGCCCATTGTTGACCGTGTGTAATTTTGGCAAATTTTCGTCGGATCAGTACACTTATATGGGAATGAAACTGTCTAAAGTGGGTGTGGTCATGGTAAACGCAGAGTTTTTTCTGTGCTTAAACGACGGTTTTCTGTAACCTAATAGTTTTTATTTCTGCTGTTGCTACCAGACACCAACCCAGTGACCTACTGTAGTTGGTTGGGGCCTTATAAATCGTACAGAAATCTGCGTTGGGATCCACCCAGTGTCCGTAACCAACAATGTGTGTGAGAAGGACGCTGAGTATTTTCTTAATTCCGCCTTCTGTCAATAGGCGCTGCTCCATAAGAGCTATGAAAGTAGTGAATCCACAAGAAAGTTATCTGGGTTGGCAACCCATTCCTACCCGAAAACAGTTGTCTGTCAGTCTCGACAGTCCACCGCGTGCTTCAGAGAGTGGCAAGCAACGTGGTAACTTACGCGCGGATTAGTTTAAAATGATAGTAGACCTGCCTTGCCGCTGCTGCATTCTCTTTCCCTTTCCCACCTGGGCTTGGTGTTACCTCTCCGTGTCTAATAGAGTCGGCTGGCCATACTGACTGAGCACTTGCTGCTGGGGAAGGTTCGTGAAACAGCTTAGTCAAGGCGCCTTTCAGGACTTAACTCGCCGCATATCCTTAAAGGCTGACTTTCAGAAGCAAGCTTTTATTTCTCGACGTCTGTCTGATGGTTTTTTTTCTATTCTCTTGATTATATTCCTTGTAATAAATCTGTCAAAAGTAGAGTAGTTGTAGCTGTACAACAAGTATTGAGTGAAATATTCATTTTACATGACGTAAACTCTAGAAATTGGTATAGTTATGCCGAGGTGCTGGTTTGGTTTGAGGCACGGAAATGGGGTGTCTGTGACAATTTGGAGACAAATAAAACCACAACCGTGCCGCACTGTTGCGCTGCACTAGTATAAGAAACGTTTGTCGATCTAATGTTCAACTTCTGCCGGTTGTAGACCTCAAGTACGTATCCACGTTTGGATTACTTAAGTACTGTCTCAGAGCTCCAAAAACCGGTTTCACACTTTTATTGCCCCCTTCCCCAAAAGAGACCACACAGTGGCGTTAGACGAAATAAGTGTCGTTTGTTGCTACATTTTCAGTTCACTTTCATGTCCAACAAACTAACTAGCAGAACTGGTGGTTGTTAACTGATTGCTATATTTCCAATAGCTCCGGCTTTGGCTCCCAGGCTGCATTGACTTATAGGGTATGGTTTGCTGGCCTCAGCTTCGAGACTGCTTTGGAAAACATTTTGCGGTTCCGTTTTCCTGAGATCATTCGATGAAGGTTGTTTCAAACATCGTTCAGGGGTGTGGGACGACAGGGCTAGGTGGCCATCGTTAGGGGATTGTTAGATCCTGAACTTTGCGGTGTCGATTTTCCAACAAGTGCTTGTCCTTAAATTTTCCCTCGTAAATTCTAAAATACTGAATACGGACGCAATCGCAGTTCCCACCTGTGACATACAGTGTGACCGTTATCATCAAAGAGTTGTATTTTTCAAAGTCCTGAATCATATCCCAAAAAATAGCATTGCCTCATTGAGGAGGATGTCACGTGCATTATTGCGTAGCCCAGTCCGAGCGATCTTTACGTCTTCCAATCAGCCACGACACTTGGGGGTCTCCTTGCCGTCGATCTTCGTTTGTCCAAGAGCTCTCTTTTTGTATGGATTGGTGTGCATGGAAGTCATGGGTGCCATGGAAGTCTGATATGCGTCCAAAGGAGTAACAGAATAACGCTATTCACCTCACCGGCTGCAATAAATGCTCTTGTGTGTATATCGGATGTATGAGTCGAGGTCTTTAAATTGGCCTAAATTAATTCAGACAAACTAACCGTCCATCAGTAGAGTTCGCTCATATGCCGTTTCAGTTTCTCGACAACGCTTCCAAGCAAAGCAATAGAACCAGGCACTTTAACATGTTATCCAACATAAACAGTGAATAGCTTCAAGGCAGACTCTGAGATCATTTCGAGAAACTCAGATATGACACCGGAGTAGTCGAGATGCTGACAATATTTTATTCGATCCTCGAGAATGTCTCAATCGTCAATTACTTAATTGCATGAAATGGCGTGCGACAGTTGGAACCAGAACTCTGGTGTTACCACATATCGCTGTTTAGTCCACAATCAACCGCGATGTGCCCTACTGAGCATATGGTATGTTATCTCGTTGAATTTGGAATTTAAAGTCAGTTTCCAGATAATTTTCTAGACACGAAAGAGGAAATCGAATAGTTTTGCATGTTACTAATCGATAAAGATAGAGACATTTTCTGTAGAGCTCAATGGTTTGCGCTCCCGTTATTTATCAGAAAATAGAAGTTGCGCTTATATGTTGCAGTGAATTGGAGTAGATGAACGAGGGGAAATATATTTCTGAATAAGTAAGCCGGAACGCTGATTGAAGAGGACTGTGGTTCGACTCTTTGTGAAGTTCCGCGCTAATGGCGCTCACCTAGGGTTGCCTGGAACGCAGGGATTCACCGTGCATTTTTGCGTAGTTGCGATCTGTATGTGGAGGTTTTGCTGTTCCTGCTTCATCCAAGTTTCTGGCGTCACATTTTGACCAATCCACGTGACGAGGAATCGAGTCATCACAGTAGGAGGGGTTTGGCAGATTTGAACAATTCAATTGATCCAATTGTGAAAAATTCGTGGCCTTAGCGGGATTCGATTCCACATCAACAAGGAGAGTTTAGTATAGCTAACGTTCTGCCCATTGAGCTACGAGGGCACGCCAAGAACTGTGAATTTAATCACACTTGGGTCGATTTACCCGCCCAGTCTACTGCACGTATGGAAGCTAGCACCAATCCACGGCTCGCAGCTCAATTGGTAGAGCGTTGGCTATACTAAAGTCTTCCTTGCTGATGTGGGTACGAATCCCACCTAGGCCACGAATTTTTCACAAGTGCTTCAATTGAACAGTAATGGAAGTTAGTTAAGTGAGCTCGATTTAAGCACTTTGTCAGCCTATGCGTTTTATATCCCGCATAATTACTCACACATGTTATCTTCCTGTAAACTGAATTCCTTTCCCTCTTTACAAGGAAAGGGTTGCAATAGCTATGCTACAGCTTTTTAGAAAGGTTGAACTTCTCAAAATTGAGTTAAGAAGATGAAGAAACCTGAAATCATGGAGAAGAATCACGGCATCCAAAGATAGGCTTCTGTTGTGAGTTAAGGGGAATAGGGTAGTAGAAACGGATAATTCACGCATCGGGAGTTGCAGTATTTATAGGAGACAGTTATTATGATACCGCTCACTTATGACAATTAACGAATCCCCCATCGAGTATACTTGCCCGCGTTTGCACTAATTGCTCGATGGCCGGCGTGCGGTCTGTGACCTGCTGAAATTTAATCACACGTGGAGGAATTTGACCTGATGGTTGCTCGACCATCTGGGTTTCCGGTGTTGGCTTTTGATGACGTGTTGGCCTATGCTTTCCTCAAGTGGCGACTTGTTTTGATGAAATTGAGTCTCAATACCGAAAATAGATTTGGCGGGTCGTTGCACTTGTTTATAGACTGGGGGCCCGTGAACCATGCGTCAAGCAATTCACGGCTCACATGATTGTCATCTCTCGAGAGAATTTGGGCCACGTCCAATTTATTGTGGGGCTGGGTCTCGTCGAATGAGCTGCAACTTGGGAATTGGCGTCATTTTCCTGCACTGCTGCCACGTGTTCGGCAATTCGCGTCTTGAGAAGTCTTCCAGTTTCTCCGACGTAGTTGCTTTGTCCGCAACTACATCAGATCCTATAGACGAATCCACGTTTTTCTTGCCGTGGCATTGGGCCTTTTAGTTTCATTATCTGATGCCTTACGGTTGCCTTTGGTCTGTGTGCGACTCCAAGTGTTGCGAGATGGCGGCTGACGGCCTCCGAGACATTTTTGAATCCACCTTATCGCTCGCCAAAAGTTGGGGTCGGTGCTATTTTGTTGCCTATTTGTTTATGTTAATGTCTCCGATAAAGAATCCGTGATGGACTTCGAAACGTCAGGCGAATAAAAGTATTGTCCAGGTGATAGCATCTTCTTCTCATTTACTTCCTGAGATTCGCATGTTCGCTTGTATTGGTAAGCGCAAAGCATCCACCCCTGAATTGGTCCTTGGGGAATTCCATTTCGACATAAGCTACTTGCCTTCGCTTAAAATATTCCATCTGTTTTCTCTTGCTCTAACTTCTTTAATCTTATGCTTTGGCATATATATCAAAACCTCTCCGTCATCCACCCTTTGCTGTGGCTTCATTTACCTTTTCCTTGCAACTTTACCCGCTTTCTGCCGAATGTATCGAAAGTGCCTGCGCCTGGGAAATGAAGCAAAGGGATTCTGGTAATACGGTAACGGTGTACTTATTGATTTGATGGGTGAGGCAGTAATAAACGGAAACTGCGAACTGCATTGGAACAACTCCCATTTCTGCCATGTTTGTTTTTTACTCCGAAAACGCGCCGAAACGGACCACACAATCCGAAGAATGCGAAATGAAAGCTGATAATAGGCTGAAACAGGTAATATGTGGTTGATGTATCGCCAAAGGTTAAGTAAGTTAAACCCTAGCAACCGCGATCTTCAGACCATGGTTACTTAGAATAGAAGTAGTCGGTAGAGGCCAGAGTAGTAGGAACAGGATATTGTGTATACAGAGGAACGGAGAATAGATGGAAGGAGATTTGACTTGGAGAGCATACGACCAGCCAGGAGGCCGGGCGGGTTCAAGTGCCAGTTTGACAGCAGTCAGGCAAGTGGGCAGAGAAAGCAATTCACGTGTGCAGGCTTGCTATTCGTCGCCGGTCCAAAAGGCATCTATGCGGCAACTGTGATTGGCTGTTCGCAGACATTGAGAACCGCATCCGTGGGTCTTTGAGAAAGTCCACTTCGACGCGAACTAGCCACAACAAGTGGATGAACGCTCGCCGATCAGCTACGGGACTCCCCAATTCCGTTCTGTCTTGAAGCTCGGGACGAGTGGGTCCCGCAACCGATCGCTGAGCGTTCATCCACCAAATTCAATATTCCCGATATATGGCGGCAAGATGACGAGCCCGTGGCTCAATGGTTAGACCGTTGGACTTCTAGTAAACAGGTTGCGGGTTCGTTCTTCGGTTAGTGCACCGCCTGAGGTCTAGTGTGGCTGATTTATGACGGCCAATAAGCCACAGACTGTCACTTCAGCCTCCTTTGTCTTCCTCGACAATTATCATTGGCCTAAAATGTGAAGTTATTAGTAAATGATGATCTGGTTGGGTAAGGCTGCATGTGACATAGCGGTAGGTTAATTTAGTAGGTAAAACACAGGCCGCTGCGATCTTCAGGTCTGGTTTCGTGGGGGAAGAGAAGAACTGAGATGCCAAGTAGAATGGAGAATAGGTTGGGAAGTTGGCTGTCGCACGAACGTGCGCCCAGCCGCGAGTGCCGGCATTCGAAATGTGGCAAATGTCACCGTGAGATCCTGTGTGAGTCATCTTTGAATGTGAAAAGCAAGACCGGATTGGGGGAGGGAGGCGGTAGTGCTTACGTACTTGCCAGCAACCATGAGTGCGCTTGCACCCCGGCGTAATTTCACTGCAGGTGCTCCCTTCTCTGGCCGGAGTTCGAGTGAAATAGAGAAAATCCAAAGGGAAGAAAAATTGCGAAATTTAATGAATGAGATAAGTTCCAACAGTGGGGCTGTGAACAGCGTGGGCAGTTGTGGCTGGTATGACTGAGCCAGTTTGAAGAGGGGGCTGGAGAAGGCCGGGGGTTGAGTTGTGCATCGGCAGAAAATCGGTAAGCCGTGTCATTATGGGATGGGTTTAGGTACACTGCTGGTAGTAGAAGTAAGATCGGTTGTTGGGACGGAGGTCAGGGTGTTGGAACTCATAGTGGTGTTGTGACTAGCTCGCGTAGAATTGGACTTTCCCAAACGTCCACCGATGCGGTTCTCTACGTCTGCGAACAGCCAATCACAGATGCCGCATAGATGCCTTTTTGGTCGGTAACGAATGGCAAGCCTGCATTCATGAATGTTTATTCCCTCCAACGGTCTGACTGCTGTCAATTGGCACTTGAACCCGCCCAGCCTCCTGGCTGGTCGTATGCTCTCCAAGTCAAATCTCTTTTCATCTATTCTTTGGTCCTCTGTGTACACAATAAACTGTCCCTACTACCACTGGCCTTCCCAAAACTTCTTGTCTACTAAGTAGTCATGGTCTGAAGATCGCAGTTGCTAGGGTTTAACTTACTTAACCCCTTGCGATAGAGGAACTTCTCTGCTGGATTGGGAGGGGATAATGGCCTGGGCTCGATGGACTGAGGGGTTAATGAACTCCGTATAGCCTCATGACAGGATATCGGAAACCGCATTCTTTATATCATGGCCATATAAGAGGACACAGGAATATTCAGTCGAAGGATGTTTGATAGTGGTCGAAGTTAGCCACATCAGAAGTTAAAAATTCATCTCATATCGCAAGTAACCAGTATCGCTGTGGGTTAGGTTAACAGAGAATATCCCAGTAGCTGCGATCCGCAGACTCGGTTCCTCGTGGAAAGAGAAGACGTGAGACGCGAGTGGTAGGAATAGCTTATTCTGCACGCCACGCATGAGGTCACATGATTGCAAGACGCGATCTAATTTTAGGACAGGTGCATGCCCCGCGTGAAGGCTTGCGTGGCGCGGCCCATTAACATGCGTGCACTAGTTCCCCCTCCCCCACAATCTGGCCAAACAACTTCAAAGCCGAATCACAAAGGGTCTGAATAGCATGACTGCCTACGTTCTGACACTCCTGATGATATTTGCTGGTTGATATCAGCGATAGATAGAAGTTGCGAGTTCAGCTAATGTCGCAGTCACCAATATAACAGTGGTGTAGGATGCGAAGAAGTCCTGCCGGATAATAGGAGATTAAACGCATCCCAACGATTATAAACTAGCAAATAAGGTAAGGCGTGAAAGACCAGTGTTATGCATGATTTAATTAACTGCAGAAGGAGTAGAATGAGTAAAGGTTAATTGACTCCCAGCGAAGCGCAGTACGACCGTAAGCGGGCCGAGTCCAGAGTTGCATTCCGATGAGGAATTCACCGGGTCCGGATGTCTGCAACCGACTCCAGGAGTGTCGGAGCGTAAGCAGTCACCACCCTAAGGTCCTTTTTGAACTGACCGTGGGGAGTGGTTGGCCAGTTAGGACAGACAGATTGTAGACCACACGTCCCTGACCTTGACCGGAGGTTTGACACCGTCTATTGTGCACGCGCTGGTGGACACGAGAGTTGGACATGCCCCAGAGGTGTGTGAGCAAAGCATGGCTTAGAATATGAGGTCGCTACAGTGGACGCTGCGATCTCCGGTTCCGTGGAGGATGTGAGACGCCAAGTGGAAGGAATAGTATGTTCTTTACAGCGGAAATGGACAATCGGTTGGTGAAAGTTAACGGTCGGTCGAGCGAAGGCCAGCATCCGAAGTGTGTGAATGTGGCAGTCACTACCGTGAGATCCTGTGGGGGTCAGCCTTGAAGATGAATAGCCAAACCGGATTGGAGTAGACAGGTGGTGGTACTTACGCACTTGCTAACATTGCCTTCTCCGCGTATTTCCTACTTTTCTGCTCCTCCCTCGCTACTTAAAAACTCCCGGGCGGATTCTTTGTTGGAGTCCCTGTTTCCTCTACGCCCGCACCGTAGAAATTCCCCTTGACTGTACTTTCGGCATTCCAATTGACAGCTCATCCCCTAAACCTTGTACCGCTGGGACCTCAGTCATAAAAGAGAGAATGATGTCCAAGAAATGACTCATCTGACATTCCCTTCTTGTTCTCACCAGTCCCTACCTGATTACCGATGAGCCATTCCCGGACGAAGGGACCGAGGACGACGGCCACTTCCCATTTCACCGTGGCGTGAGTTGCTGGATTTTTGCCTGTCAATTTTTATGAAACGGCTAATAAAGAAAAGAGTTCAGTGCGAAATGGAGAACATGTAGTGGCTGGTAATAGATTTATCTGATGCCAGGGCTTTCAGCTGGAATCTATCAGAAAAAAACATATTTTATTATCTGATCCGTCTGTGTGTTACTTTCCTCTGCATAATACAACACGAAGAGTTGAGCACGAGCTTGCACGGATTGTTGTAATTTCACATTTTCTTTACTCAGTCTTCGTAAATAGTGAACTATTTTATCGCAGGGGTTTAAGTGAGTTAAACCCTACCAACTGCGATCTTCAGAGCATGGTTCCTTAGGAGAGCAGAAGTCAGTGGAGGCCAGAATAGTAGGAATAGTTTATTCTGTATACAGAGAAGTTGAGAATGGGCAGGAAGAGGTTAGACTTCGGAGCGCACGTCATGCCGCTAAAGCGGCGTGGTCCGAAGTGGTGTCTTAGCAGCAGGCAAGCCAGCGGACAGAGAGAGTGTGTTCATTGTCTGGACCTTGGAGGTTATTGCCCAGACGGACTGCATCGACCTAGGCGGGCATGCGTCTTATTCGCCGCCGGGCGCTACCAGCTTTGCTGCATCCGTGATTGGCTGTTAAAGAGACCGCCGTCAGTGCAGGCGCACGCGTTGACAGCGGTGGGTTTTAAGGCATGCTTGCCAATGTGGAGTGATTCACCACAAGTTCAAATAAATAGAAGTAGTTGAATGGGTAAAAAGCTCTAGAAAATACAACTGACAAAAAACCTAATGTTGCAGTAGATGTGTATTGATGTAGCAGATGTGCCTCTATCGACTTCTCCTCTACTAAGTAACCATGGTCTGAAGATCGCAGTTGCTAGGCTTTAACTTACTTAACCCCCTGCGATATTGCTGACCTTCCGACGTGATCTGTACACGTAATTTCTAATGTGGCCTACTGTCCTTGCATTGTTGTTTCTGCGCCTTTTGTTGATTTTCCAACGTGTCCCTGCGTATTTGGTAGTCTACAGTCGTCATTTCTGATGTGGTTGATCTCAGTAATTTTCAAACCTCCCTCACCTTCAGTTGAGTTTTGAATATTTCATCTGATGTGACCGCGATATGGAGACTTTCTGCATCGACATTCTGTCGTGAAGTTAGGTCGAAATCTTCAACCGTTCACAGTCCATTCAGCCCAGACCCCAGTTACTTCCCAATCCAACAGAGAAGTCCCTATATAAGTGCCAGCACCCAGATCTCCTTCCCAATATCTGACCTTCCTTCTACTGCCAACGATACCTCTTGGTTCAACTCCTACTGACACGGCATACTGATTTGCTGTTGATGTTTTACCAAACCACCGGCTTTCTCCAGCCGCCCATGCAAGCTGGCTCATTTATGCCAGCCGCAACTGCCCACGCTGTTTGCAACTCTACCTTGGTACGTAACTCCCTTACTAAATTTAACTAGTCTTCCTCCGTTCGAATTCTTTCAGTATCATTTCTGTGGTCTCGAAGAGGAGCACTTGTAGTGAGCGCTGCTGGCCGACGCCCCCCATTGCTTTGTCCGGCGTCATTGTTCAAGGCCAGATGCCTCAAAGTCATCCAATACCTCAGTCAGTGCCTACAACCACGTTGACCTGCAGAGACTTGACCTAGTTCCACCCGGACTCACACACGTGCGTCTAGGTTATCGCGATTGCCCAAGCACTACTCGAACAAGTCCATTTTTCCCCACACTCGGCCACCAGACATCACTAAGGGCCACGGCGCTCCAGCGGAATGACGTGTGCTCCGAAGTCCAACTTCTTTCCATCTATTCTTCGTTCCTTTGTGTACACACTTAACTATTCCTTCTATTCTGGCCTCCACTGACTACTTCTATTCTAAGTGAGCATTGTCTGAAGATCGCAGTTGCTAGGGTTTAACTTACTTTACCCCCTGCGATAGATGGTGTTGCGGTGATAGAATTGAAGATGAGTGGCTGAGTGCGATGCCTTCCACGTGCGCGGTAAAAATTTTATAACTGTGCACTTTTGCTGATGACCATTCTCAATTTGTCAACCGTGAGGCAGGCGGTAGTGGGCAACCTGTATGCGTGGTCGACCGTGATTTCCAGGTATAGGGACACGGGTGAAACGAAAAACACACGGCCAACAGCAGAAAAATCCTGGTAACCCCAACTGTAGTCCGGCACACAAATTCCGTTGGTGGATACAGGAGCCGGATCAAGCAAAGGTTGTGCCGGGATGGACCGGTGTCAAGCCGAGCAATGTGGCCCTACATTGAAGAGGTTTAGTATCGGCATCGGTCCGAGGTTCGACTGCAGGCCATACCACGGGCCAGGGGTACTTTCGGACATAATATCACGGTAGTGTACCTCGCGAATGATAACCTGGTAAGTGTGGCAAATGTACTAATTTACTGATCCTTAAGAAATTGACCGGGTTCCAGATGGGCGGCCGAGCAGATCACTGGGAGGCAGCCATACTGTTTGTGGCAGAAGGTGCTGCCAGGACCGATCGCGCGAGCTTTGGAGAAGAAAAAATGGCAAGCGAGTCGAGCAGCCAGAATAGAAGACGTGCAATTCCTTTTGGGAAACTGACTGATGGACTAGGAAGACAATATATCGATATTGTTTGATTAATACGAACTTTTGCTAGTGGCAATCCAATTTATTTGTTCTCTGGCATTTTGGGGAGGGGGTGGTGGGGTATTTATACGGCTGGTGGGCTCATGTGCGTCATTGAGTTAAATTCGTATATCATACTGACGAGCCGCGTGAGCTGTGTTATAACTGTGCCAGTGGACCCAGTTGTTCGCCAACTGAGATTTTGGTGAAGCCTCTACAGACAAGGTTTGCCCTATGAAACCGATACCACCGAGACCGACGTTGCTGGTGTGATGGAGCCACTCGCGCGGTGATCACCGCAGACCACAAGGTTAGGGGTGCAGGATATGAAAACACGAGTGTGAATGCCGATAAAAACATGGGAATGTGAAAGCTAGCTAGGAAAGTTGGTTCTGCGGACCGATGTGACGACGAGAGGATGATTGTGCGAAATAAATATGCGGGAAAGGAAGAATACATCACAGAAAATTGCATTTCAGGGAAGCAAATGCCTACAAAGGTAAATAGAATAGGACACCTGAGCGCGTGGGCTGGGTGAAATGGTAGTAAGGGATGGGGTAGCCATAAACGAATGGAGTCAAATTGTGGGAAGCGGAGCCTGCCCCGACGGAGGCTCCGGTTTTGGAGGGACACGTTCGTCTTAGGAGGCAACTGTGTACTGTACGTGTAGACTCGCGTATCCTGTAGCGAAATGCGCCCTGGAAGAAAGAAGGGGGGTTTACCTTACCCCAAAGGATGGGCTGGTGTACAACTCCCAAGCAGGAGCAGGTACTGGAATTTCGGTAGATGCGGCTGCCTGCCAAGCCCTACCACGGTCTTATGTAAACCTAAGAATGAGAAAGCTCTGATAGCCAATCAATCGATGTAGATCGTTTGTAAGCCTAGACGAACGGCAGGAAGGGGTGGGAGGGGGAAGATGAAAAAGTCCGACAGGTAGTGTTGAGAGCGCACCGAACGACCGAGGCCGGTACACTATAGGAAAAAAACTTTGAGCGAATCTCTACCATTTGCCATGAAGTCCTTATCTGCGAATGTCAGTGGACGGTGAACGCCAGAAGCTCTCAGAAAGACTTTTGGCTGGAGGTCACCTGTGCGCTCGGATGTGCGGAATCAAAAGGACCTTAATCCGTAGAGAGGAACAGATCGGTAGAAAACTGCACCTCAAAGGAAGAGGGGTGACGGTGATTCAGATAACCTCAAAAGGCATCTCCGCGGAATTGTGGGTGGAGCGTGCAGTTAAAGTCAAACCCAGATGCACTGAATAAAATGAATCATATTTTGGCAAGGTTGTAAAATTAATTAACAAATTGTGGACCGGCAGACTGTCGGGAAGTCGGTGGAAAGTGCTGGGGTTTGAAAGAGGGCTTTGACGAATGCAAACAGGAGGTGTATCGCAGAAGTGTGAGCAGTAGTGGAAAAGGGGTTATCGTTTGCCAATTCGCCTACTTTGAAATTTAAATTAGGCCGTTCATTTATAATGAAACCCTTCTTGCCTCTACTTTATTATCGCATAGGTTCGATTTATTTTTCGCGCGACAAATAAACTGAAAACAGTGGTTAGTCGGTCAATTGAGTAGATGCAAATACAAAGATTCCTCAGGAAATCCAGCAACACTGAAATTGTTAGATGAGTTGGACAAAAGGAGGAACCGTAATCAACGACCGCGACAGACAACGTTAATTAGGAATAACCCAACATGATGGTAGAGCATTTGTAAAAGTCCGTTTGTGTTAAGTCAAAGTTGGTAACTATATTTTAATAGTTGACTAAACCAAACATTGAAACTCTGGTGGCAATGGTACAAACACCTTCCCAACTCCACCACATGTTAAGAAAAATTATACGATAGAGGAGAATATCCGAGTTCCAGGAAGCGGTTCGGAAGAAGCGATCACTGGAACGAGAGGTTTATTGTCCTGACGTTTCGGATCCCCTCGGGAATCCTTAATCATAGGTAATGGAAAAACAGTCTGAGACATGCGCAGATAGGGTCGTCGATAAAGAAAATGCAAAGACAAATTACACCATTAAGTTCATAAATTTTGCAGAAAAATGGATATGTCTATCAAAACGATGGTGAAGAACTAATGATTAGAGGTGTGAGTTGGGTAGGCGAGGGTGATGGGTGAGTGGCCCAGACTGGGATGGATGAATCGGGTGTCAAAGGTGCAGAGAGAATGGATGATCTAACGGGCGGGGAGTTCCTACAAATTAGGCTGGCTTAAGTCTGTCGATGGAGACCATGTCGGCTTTTTCAAACTTCTGAATGACGTAATATTTTTCCCTCCGTCGAACCTCTCCATAGGAACTATCATACGATGAGCAAAAAATACTGCGAGCGGCGAAGTGGCAGAAGAAAGGAAGAAGGCTGATTTTAGATTGTCGTGCATAAACACACGCCTGGGCGTAAAATAGTGTGGGTTGGACGAAGTTGGGCTATACTATGCTTCTTTTGTTACACGAAGGTATTCTGCATGTTAATGTTGACAGTGGAGGGTTGAACAAACTCACCGGGCAGGCCAATGGTTTTACTATAAACAAGCTCGGTGACGGTGCAATGAATATTTTCTTTGACGGCTGAGAAAATACATAAGACTACGAGCGGCAGACACTCGCGTCAAGACGCATGGTTTGGATGAGACATATGCACGAAGTTGAGTTGACGATGCAAATGCGCCACACGGCCGTACATTGGTTGTGATGTGCGTACAACCATGGAGTTTGGTGAACGCACGAAAGAGGTTTGATTGAAATTTGCTCCCCTGATCATTCGGAATAGTATCTGGAACACCAAAATTGGAAATCCACCGGGTCAGGAAAGCTAAGGCAAAATATTGTCTGCTGCGGTATCCGAGATAGGGACTACGATCGGTCATAGTGTGGAGCGGTCAGAATGTCGGTGTAGTCGCACAACTCTGGGTAACAATCCAACTAAGCCCAGGTGGACATGGCGAAAAATGGGTGAAAATGGAATGAACATTAATGGGGGCGGATTTTT
The DNA here is from genome assembly GCA_036362985.1 of Ligula intestinalis. NCBI lineage: Eukaryota > Metazoa > Platyhelminthes > Cestoda > Diphyllobothriidea > Diphyllobothriidae > Ligula > Ligula intestinalis. The sequence goes on from JAYGXS010000360.1 coordinate 18,191, forward strand.
TTCTTTTGGCGGGCAAGCGCTGCCTCGCCAAAGTGCAGTTTCAGTATTTAACTTCGGCCAGACGAAACGCGCACGGATAAGCTTACGACGAGCGCGAACGCCGGTGTGTGACAAGGAGTGAAACTAATCAAACACGACCAAATGGTAAGACAGTGGAAACACAGGACGGGGGGGGGTAACTTCGGACCAGATGCACTAGACATTTCCTGTGGGTGCTGGAATTGGTGTATCACTAAGCTGTGGCGAGGAAGTCGTGCACATGCTAATGATGGGCACATCATGATACTTGACGTCTGCAAGCTTCCCCAGGTCGAACTCAGCTGTAAGGGTATTGGTCTCCGGTTGGGATAGTGCATCAGCCACACCATCGTTGTTGACTTGGACATGGCGGATATTTGCAATATGTTGTGAGATAAAGTCTAAATGACGTGCTTCTCTGGCGAATACCCATCTGGCTTAGCGTTGAGGGTTTGTGTTCTGTATGGACAAGAACACATAATGCAAAATTAGGGGAAGTCATGACTTAACTACCGTAAACCACAGTGTTCAACAAAATGATTGAAAACTGAAAAAAACGACAATGAAGCAAAAGATGGAACAGATTCACGAATTTCCATTTCTAACAGCCACCGTAGACATAGTTTTAGAAAAAGATCCACCAAGAACTCCAACAATACTGCGGTTTTTTAGGTAACAGAAAAAAACATAGACGTTAATGTGGCAAAGGTGCACGCCAAAACTGAAACTGTACAAAGATCCACAAGATGATTTGATTGCCATGCGTTGCTGCAAATTACAACGTACGTCAATAATATTCTTTGTGACACTCAAGTCGGTCGTCAGCAATGGTATCTTAAGATGTTGCATAGACTTCTAAGCAGACTTTACATCTTCTTTCCATCTAGGTTATTGATAACAAGGTGGATTAACGATATGATATACGGGGAAAAGAAGGCGACTGCCAAGACTTTTAAACATGAACCCACGGCTTCCTATTGTTTTTGTTTAAAACAGCACAAATTTAGACGTGATCTTCTGAATATTTTTTACATCATTAACCAGAGGCTGCTCCTAGCGATGTTCCGTCCGCCCAGTGGCGCTCAGACGCCCAGTAGAAGTCGACATGAAAGTATGAGCAACGATCAGTGCGTAATCGTCTACAGAGAAGGCAACAAGGTTAATTTCTGGACTCTTGTCCGTTTTTTCATCATAATTATGTTTTGACCCCTAACAGCAAGCTGATAACATGTAGATAGCGTACTGTCACTATGCGTACACCGCTTGATACCGTTTTTATGTTAAAGATTGCTATATGCACGATACCCAATTCTCGAGATTCCTGGAAAGGAGAACTTTTACCTTTGATTAATAGAGATAAAACCAAGTTTGATACTAACGATCGATTTATTTGTCCCTTGCTAGAAGTTTTATCTCAGTAATTATGTATTCCTGTAAATGGCCCAACCATACTCATGTTACTAGTGTTGTATGGCACGTGCGTGCAATCATATAAGGTGAAGGCGTATTCATATTAAGGCGAGAAGTGGATCAAAAATAGAAAAAAAATGTACAGGTGCGCAACAAAGTGCGTTATTGCTAATTGGTAGAGAATTTCATTTTTGCCTGTGACTAATATGCGGTGTGTGTGTGTGTGTGTGTTCGTCGTAGCCCATAGTTGGATCAAGAATCCCCGTTGGAGTCCAAACTGGAAGTATTTGGGAGACGGTGAAAAGCCGCGACCTCGACCGGCTTGAGCCAAAGGTCCGCGGGAGTGAGGTGGGTGCCCGGCCGGGAACTGCAGGTGAATAGGTGACGGCAGTTATGTGGTGAGGCGCCACAGTCAGGACAGCAGTCGGGTATGGACGGGTCGAGCCGGTGTTGGTACTGGCGAAGGAGCATGCAGTACCCACTGCGTAGCTGCGCCAGGGTGCAGCGAGTGACCCGCGGGAGATGATGTTCCGAGGCCGCAATCGGAGGTGGATAGCCGCCAAAAAGGACCGGGGGACGGTAACCTCGTTTTTCCTCGACAACGACCCTCTGGTGGAGACGCTGGAAGCTTGTTTTGGTGGCAGAGCTATCAACGGGTAGATCCGCGAGAGGCGAGGCAACAGCTTCCTTGTGCAGTGCTCGAATAAACGGCCGGACCAAATTGATGCCCATTAAGTGAGGTGCGGCTTGGCCAGCGCCTTGAAAGCAGTCAACAAGGTCTCATTCGCGCAGCCCCAGGATGTACCTGCTAGAGCCTTGAGGACCTTGGTGCAGCGGCTCACTTTGCTTGCGGTCTCCCTGGCATGGTCTGCGAACGTGAAAAGTGAATCAAAACGTACGCCAAGGAGTTTGGGCTTGTGGACGAGCGGTAAGGACGCACCGTTGACGGTGATGGCCGGGTGACGATTAAACTCCTTCGGATCAAGCGTGAAAACAGTTACGGACGACTTGGGTGCCGAGATCGTCATTCCGCGCTGGGTGAGGACGTTTTTGACAACAGGCATGAAATCATTGAGAAGCAGTGCAGCCTGATCAATGTTATGGTGCTAGCAGAAGAACGTAACGTCGTCCGCGTAGGATACCACTTGCACAGGTGCCTGGGTTAGTGGGAGCTCTCGCAGGTCGATGTTAAAGAGCTTCGGGCTGAGAACAGAGCCTTGAGGAATGCTACATGTCTGCTTACGGGGCTTAGAGAGAGCGCCCTGGAAGAGGACACTGTCGTGGCGGCCACGGATGTGAGCCGCCAAACATCGGACCAGGCCAGTTGGGACGTTCAGAGAGACCAAGTCCTGCAGGAGCTGATCGTGGCGGACGCAGTCAAAGGCTCGTGACAGGTCAATTGAGACTGCCACGGTCCGCGAAGCGGGCTTCTGTTGATTGAAGCACTCGAGGATAGCGTTCCTAAGCTCGAAAGGCGCTGTTGTAGTATCACGACCCGGTCGGAAATCATGTTGGTGGCAAGATAGTTCCGCAGCAGACGTCAGAATCGGGTGGATGAGCCGTTCCAGGATCTTCGCCAATGGATTAAAGAAGGCAATTGGGCGATAAGAGGTCGCTAGGCTGGGGGTCCTTGCCCGCCTTGACCAGGGGAATGATGGTCGACTGGCGCCAGCAATGGGGGATGATTGAGGTTGCCAGTGAAAGGTTGAAGAGGGCAGCAAGGTATTCAGCTACCTTTGGGCCGATGTGGCGCACATGGATAGGCGCCAGACCGTCTGGTCCTAAGGCTTTCGAAGTTCTCATTTTCTTGACTGCGGTGAGGATGGCATCAGCCGAAAGGAAAATTTCTGGGGGCGAGGCTTTATAGAGGAGACGAAGAAGAGAGCGCTGGCTTTTGGGACTTGGCGTCGAGCGGGGCGAGAACAACTTGTTCATCTTCGCGGCGATCTTACCGTTGTTAGAGATGAACTTGCCGTCCCCGAAGTTAATAGACTGGTTAGATGTATCAGCCCCGGGGCTTGGTCAGGTTGCATGAAAGCTTCCAAGTAGCAGCTGAGTCGCCGCTGAAATTGCATTCTGCAACTAGTTCGTTCCAGCGTTGGCATTCGCCATCGTTGATTTTCTTAGTGATCAAACCATTCAGTTCGCTGACGCGCAGGTCACTGGCATCACGCGCTCGTATTTCGTCTCTCTCGTTCCAGGTGGGAGGCTTTGGGTGGATAGTTAGGACGGATAACGGGGATGCGGCCGCTGGGAATGTGGTGACCTGCTGCTGCCAGGAGTAGTCGACAAAGTGCTCGCTCCGCCGTGTGGACACAGGTGGGAGGCGGTAGGCCATCGATCTCGGCTTCGCATTCGTTCGTGAATGCTGCCCAATTGGCTTTCTTGAAATTGATGAAGTGCCGGTTGGGGGCCTTGATACGCTCGGCGGCGGTAGCCAATTCGAGCACAATCGGGAGGTGGTCGTTACCCAGGCTGATTTCCGTGTTCCACATGGTGGAGGCGACCAGGCTGAGACTGGCGAGGGAAACATCGGGTGAGCTGGAGGCGCCGTTGGTCGGGAGCCGCGTTTGACTGTTCTCGTTGAGGACGGCAAAGGGGGGGGGCATTCTATTTCATCAGCCAGAGCTTCGCCTCGGGGGTCGGCCGCCAAGTTAGAGCAGCAGAGGTCGTGGTGGGCGTTGAAGTCACCTAGCATCAAACTGTCTCTAGAAGGTAGGTAGGGAGCGATAGAGGCGGAGAAACCGGGAGGACAGCTGGAAGTTAGAGGGATGTACACGTTCATGACGGTTAGCGGCGCCGGGCCAATATAAAGGGAAATCACCAGTACTTCCGTGGGATCGGCTCCAAGCAGGGGTAGATGGTGATGGGCAATGGATTTGTCCACCAGGAAGGCCAAGCCACCACCCTTGTTGCGGCCGCGGTCGCGGCGGACAATCGTGTAGTCGGCACAGGAAGGGACCTTAGTGGAGTTAGACCACTTTGTCTCTTGGATAGCCGCCACAGCTATGCTGTGCGATCGCATGAAGGCCAGGAGCTGGTCAAACTTCCCAAGGAGGTCGTTGGCGTTGAATTGTAAGATCTTAAGACCAGGCGGTGATGCAAGGTCGGAGACCAGAGTAGTTGGGATCAGGACAGGACGGGCTGGAGGCGTGGAGACCGGTGGGGGCACGGGACAGCTGAGGCACGCGAAGGCGGGTGGCCAGTCGGCAGCTTTGGCGAGGCCACTGCAGCGGAGATGACACCAACCATTGCAGGAGCCGAAACGTACAGACCAGTCGCAGCGGCCCAGGCGGCATTGGCAGAACGAGCAGTACCAGAGAGGTCCAGGGTTGGCCTCAATTCCGGCGGCGAGGAGGAGGAGTCGGAGCAGCGTGGCCGGGGGGAGGCTGTTCCGTCATCAAAAACAGGGATTGGGCGGAGGGGAGAGTTGATCCAACGTAGGGAGGTGGGTGTAGCAGACCTTGGCCGCCAGAAGGGCGGGCGGGAACGCAGTTCTAAGACGCGTCTGCTGTTGACGACGAGGGTATGATAGTTATAGACGAAAAGTGATTATCAAGTTATATTTGACCCAGACTCACTGGTGGTATATACGGCCGTTTACACTATATACTATATACTGTGTTGTGCGCACTTCACTTTTGCACGCTTCTATGTTTTAGTATTCTGAAACGTATTAAATTTTGTCTTTGATGCTCTCTTTCCGACTTTACCGCTAAAACCAAACTGGGCACATGAGCATATGTATTTTGGCGCCAGGTTGTTTTGAAGTAGGGTCTTAGACCATAGACCAGGGACTCCGAGAACGTTAGGCATTAAGTTATTTAACTCAAAAATTTGCATGGGCACGTATCCAATGTGTGCTTCCGGGCGTGCGAAAGTTAGGCTTTTCGCACCGGCCCGCGACCAGTGCAACTTCCGAACCATCGTAGTCGGCAACTTCATAGTAAAACGTTACATGAAAAGGTTAAGCTATGAGATAGTTCACGACCTTAACTTGTTCACTTTTTGCCATCAGACCTAAAAAAAGTGTACAAAGTGTGCCCTTGCTTATTATAGGCTGACTTTGATCCATTTACTTCGTTCGCCACACATTTTATCAATAAACATCAGTTTTCACTCAGAATGCTACGCATTCCGCTCGTGAAAATTTAGTCGGCAGTTACTTAATTATCTTTTATTTTGTGGTATTAATGCATCTAGCCTGATGTCCAATTTGTTTGATCTACTCCGCACACTTAACTGCTGGAACTGAGTACAAACTGTTACCCTAAAGTGACCGTCTATAAGTTAACATTAGACTAGGGTTTACTTGCTCTCAATTGTAGTCTGGTATTTATTACGAAGGAGTGTGCTGTATTAAATTTTAAGTCATACAGGATATTGCTCAAGTTATCGATTAGTAAAGTGGTTAGGGGGCGGAGAAGTAAGAAATATCAAGAGCTTGGCAAAACGGAAAATATTCTTACTCATGTAGTGCGCAACAAAAGCCAGCTTAACGAGTGGCAGTACAGTGAGTGAACCTTCTTTTGAACAAGCGGGTGCTAGCAAGGGCACAACGTTATAACAATTTCCACATACCTTCAGTGATATATTTGAGAATTTGGGATAGAAGCATTGACGGACATCATAGATAGTAATAACCATAAATATTTGAATAATCTTCCCTTTACTCCCGTTATTTTTAATCTTCTGTTGATATCTAGATAACATCCTGAATATCGCCACGAATTTACGTTAAAAACTCAGCGCGTGCTTGGCGCGTTCATTACTCTGTCTTTTTATGAAGCCAGCTCCGGATTTCTCATGCCGATTAAACGAACGAGTGATCACGTAGATATGTCATGCGAAACTCCTTGAGGCATTATAGTCGACCTGCTTATGTTACTGCACTGGTCCACAAAGACCACCAGACCTACTCGCATATCTGAGTCAAACTCCTTGCTGTTCATTTGCCCTGGGTCGTGTTCTTACTGAACCGCTACATATTTGAACGTGCAGTAACCTTTTTGCAATTTAAGAACCAGTCGTGAACTTTGTGACGTAACTGTTTCGGTACGTTTAGCCACCTCTGCCTGAAAACAGTTTTACATTTTCTTAGTAATCAAAAACCTAACGCAAAGGTTTACCATTTAATTAATTTCTGGAAATGTTTGCTATCGAGAACCGCCTTGCCACAGTAAATGAATGTATTATACTCTTTTCAATATGGCAACCTATTTAAGAATCTCCGTCGACTTTCATAAATTTTCGTGCTTTCTTCTAACCAATATACCCCAAAACGAAAAAAATAGGTGCATCAAAATGTTGGTAGAGTGTGATTGTATCCACTTAAATAGCTGGCAATCTTATAACTAAGCTCCTGAATTTCATGACATTCAAAAATTATTCATCATGTTTTATTCGAAAATGTCTTCCTTACCTATATCTTTTTAGTGCGATTTCACTCATAGAAACTTACCTCTTTGCTCGCCTTTAGTCGATCGATTCTCCATCGCCCTTTTTAATGGAATCAATATGTAAGTTCCTCTGCACCGGTTGATGCCCTAAAACTCCTTAGCCGATACAAATCAGGCCTACCGCATTTTTCTCAAACACCACACCTGCTACGATTTGGTTCCCCTCAGTGCCAAACTCATCGTTTTCGACGTCACCTTAAACGTAAGTCTCTTTCTCTCTCTCTCCCTCCCCCCTTAATCAGCACCTTCCCTCATCATCTATTTGCGCATCATAGGTGAAAAAGGGATTTTTTGCCCTTGTTTATAATGGAGTTCGCGTAGCTATCCTTTGGGACTCGGAGATGCAAAGTCATGTTGGTCTGCTGACAATCACGGACTTTATTCGCATTCTGCACAAATACTACAAATCGCCCGATTCGCCAATGTCAGAATTGGAGGAACACCAGATAAAAACCTGGAGAGGTAAGCAAAAACTTGCCCCAACTTCGATGGCGCATCTTATATGTATTTTATACATTGTCGTCAAAAATAGCTAAATTAATTGCTTGGGGTCTTAGTATTTTATTTTCAGACCGTCCTTGCAGGGGACATAGTGTGCGATTTCGTCTTCTTTCTGGAAGGAAATTTGACCATTGTTTTTGTGCAAGCACTATTCTCTGTATCAGTCTTCGTGCTACTTTGTGGACATCTGGACATGATCATCAGAGATCTTGGAGATTTTGAATACGGGCGGGTCCCAACAGTTGCTTGGATTCTTTCTTCGAGGTTGTCTCCTCCAGAACTTAAGCTCAAGAAGCTAAACACAATGCAGCGATTGCAAGCAAATCTATTTAATGGCGGTTCATGATCGCCATGTCACAGTGCTGTCATTGGAACTTGTGGCATCTAATAAGGTAGTCGATGCGCCAGGCCTCAGCCCTCCACGTCCTGGTAACACTGTCGCTGCTGGTCCGCGAATGCCTGTTCGCTAGATCCATGAGCCTGCCTATTTCGCAGCTAACCTTCGCTAAAGGCCGTTCTACTGTCCACCACTTGTGGACGCGCCAGCTAGTCGGCAGTTAGGCTAACGAACTTTATATCTATTTTGGACCAGCATAAGTATTCACGCAGGCGTCCAACGTGCCTACGCTTACCTTCTTAGCTGATGATCGGCTTGTAGTTCTGCAGTTCTTCTCTAGCTTCAAATCTATCCAAAAATGAGAACCTCTTCTGGTCGATCTGAGCGAGGCTAATACGGGGAAAATTGAGTGGTACTGGTTAGTAATCAGTTAGAAGAGATTTTTTCTGTTACAGTACTAATATTTGAGAAATTAAAGTAAAATTAATTTTCTCAAAGCCATCAATCGTACAGGCCGGAATTATTTTTAATCAGGACTACATCAAAGCTTTGACTTCGTATCGACGATATATTTGACAACCGGTTGTTGTTGTCCCGTGGTGATTTTACAGAAGTGTGGAGTCCTCGATTTTATAGGACTTCGACTGACCTAATCACTCTTGAGTATTTCGGAAAGAGAGCAGGTTGTATTGTCACCCGGATTACTTGCAGCCTGAACTCTAGTACACTCAACCTTGCGTCTGAAACAAGTTGAATTTGGTCAATAGAAAGGCGTTGTGAAAGTTACTTAACCACTTCAGTTAAGGAGATCATAGTGCTGGACTACTATGTGCAACATATTTTCCTCTGAACAGCGCTTCTAGACATCTCACCTTGATACTTATAAGGTAGGAAGAAATCATGGCTCAGCATTGCAAGCACATTTGTGGCCGCCAAGTAGCGCTTGGCTCTCGATTAAGCTCATGATTCGATGACAGTCACGCCCACGTCAAATAGTTTCGACTTCGTTTAGCCATCCAGGCAAAGTGGGTGAGGAAAGATTGAGTGCAATAGATGCAATACAAGTCCGTCTCACTATAAAACCATTTAAGTAAAAGTCACCTCGTAGCTTATGACGGTCGAACTATTTTCAGCGACGGAGATTTCTTCAAGGACAGGACTTTAAAATATAGTCTCTTGAAAAAAGCTCAGTATGGTGTTGTAAATATTGCGTGTGTCTCAGCACAAGACTCATCCCGCTTGGTCGTCGGTTTGGATGGATATTAACAATTTAGGTACATTTGTCTTTCCCGTATAGGGAGTTCAAAGGCATTTGCCTATATTTCCCTTAATGAACTTGACTTGACTTGACTCCAGATGCGCATTTGCCCTGTTGTTGGACGCTCCTTTCTATTTCCACTCTATAGAGCAAATGTCCGATAACAACCGCCCCTTTATATACATTACTCCCGAACAAACTCTTCTGGACGCTGTACGAACCCTACTAAAGTACAATGTACATCGTCTGCCAATCATGGACCCTGTTACAGGCAATCCTCTGCACATCCTTACTCACAAACGGCTTCTCAAGTACCTCCATTTCAATGTAAGTTCGTCTTGCACCATATTTATCTGTTTTATTTCATCTCTATCCCAACCAATACACTTCATCCCGCTGTATTGGGTGGCTGTTGGTGAACCTATGTTTATGCTAATCATTTTCCGGAAAGTACCACTGCAAGCTCTGTCTCACCTGTCCTCATGACCAAAGCAGTATGTTTCATACGCCTACAAAGTGTACCGGCTTGGGGGAACCGCGTGCGTGCGTAGCACCATGCAGACTCACCCGTTGGCCTATCTGCAGGCTGCCTGGCACACATGGGGATGACACGGCGTGCAAAATAAGCAATTTATCGTGTCAGGTGATTAAGCGTTGAGAGTTCAACAGCAACAGTATCCCACAGAGATGGGCTCTCACACCTTGACCGCCTTATAAATTTCCATCAAGTCCGATAACGGCATTGTGAGATGTCGACCATGTGCCAGCATTAGATAATTTTCTTTGTGGTTGTTGCCTTGTGATTAGATTCTTGAATCAAAGTGCCTGAAGAGACAACCTCGAACCCAGCTGTAGTCAAAGTTGTCGAGTAAACTCGTGAAAAGAACGTCCGACCTAAGTATTACAGCTTGTGTTACGGCTAAGGGAACCACAGCAGACGTGTCTTCGAACCGCGTTCCCGCCCGCCCTTCCGGCGGCCAAGGTCTGCTACACCCACCTCCCTACGTTGGATCAACTCTCCCCTCCGCCCAATCCGTGTTTTTGATGACGGAACAGCCCCCCCCCGGCCACGCTGCTCCGACTCCTCCTCCTCGCCGCCGGAATTGAGGCCAAACCTGGACCTCTCTGGTACTGCTCGTTCTACCGAGTCCGCCTGGGCCGCCTGGGCCGCCGCGACTGGTCTGTACGTTACGGCTCCTGCAATGGTTGGTGTCATCTCCGCTGCAGTGGCCTCGCCAAAGCTGCCGACTGGTCGCCCGCCTTCGCGTGCCCCAGCTGTCCCGTGCCCCCACCGGTCTCCACGCCTCCAGCCCGTCCTGTCCTGATCCCAACTACTCTGGTCTCCGACCTTGCATTACCGCCTGGTCTTAAGATCTTACAATTCAAGGCCAACGACCTCCTTGGGAAGTTTGACCAGCTCCTGGCCTTCATGCGATCGCACAGCATAGCTGTGGCGGCTATCCAAGAGACAAAGTGGTCTAACTCCACTAAGGTCCCTTCCTGTGCCGATTGCACGGTTGTCCGCCGCGACCGCGGCCGCAACAAGGGTGGTGGCTTGGCCTTCCTGGTGGACAAATCCATTGCCCATCACCATCTACCCCTGCTTGGAGCCGATCCCACGGAAGTACTGGTGATTTTCCTTGATATTGGCCCGGCACCGCTAACCGTCATGAACGTGTACATCCCTCTGACTTCCAGCTGTCCTTCCGGTTTCTCCGCCTCTATCGCTCCCTACCTACCTTCTAGAGACAGTTTGATGCTAGGTGACTTCAACGCCCACCACGACCTCTGCTGCTCTAACTTGGCGGCCGACCCCCGAGGCGAAGCTCTGGCTGATGAAATAGAATGCCCCCCCCTTTGCCGTCCTCAACAAGAACAGTCAAACGCGGCTCCCGACCAACGGCGCCTCCAGCTCACCCGATGTTTCCCTCGCCAGTCTCAGCCTGGTCGCCTCCACCATGTGGAACACGGAAATCAGCCTGAGTAACGACCACCTCCCGATTGTGCTCGAATTGGCTACCGCCGCCGAGCATATCAAGGCCCCCAACCGGCACTTCATCAATTTCAATAAAGCCAATTGGGCAGCGTGCACGACCGAATGCGAAGCCGAGATCGATGGCCTACCGCCTCCCACCTGTGTCCAAACGGCGGAGCGAGCACTTCGTCGACTACTCCTGGCAGCAGCAGGTCACCACATTCCCAGCGGCCGCATCCCCGTTATCCGTCCTAACTATCCACCCAAAGCCTCCCACCTGGAACGAGAGAGAGAGACGAAATACGAGCGGGTGATGCCAGTGACCTGCGCGTCAGCGAACTGAATGGTTTGATCACGAAGGCAATCAACGATGGCAAATGCCAACGCTGGAACGAACTAGTTGCAGACTGCAATTTCAGCGGCGACTCAGCTGCCACTTGGAAGCTTTTACGCAACCTGACCAAGCCCCGGGGCTGATACATCTAACCAGTCTATTAGC
>JAYGXS010000361.1:0-29597 GCA_036362985.1 Ligula intestinalis
TAGCTGGTCGTTGAATGGACAGTCACCATGTGGGCCATAATCGCGCAGGGCAACCGGATGTCCACGTCGTGGGGATCAGTGTTTTCGACAAAAGCTTTCAGTAGCTTAATAAAGTTCCAGTTGGTGCGTTCGATCTGCCTGTTTCCTTTCGGGGATGGTCCGCCTCGTGTGGATGAGAAGGATATCGCAACCGTCACGTCGTAGTCAGAGTGGAGAGCTGTAGGCGCGCTGAACCTACATGTCTACTCCTTGAGTAAGGCGTTAGTAACTGAAATCGCGTCATGTCGCCCACTTCGTGAAATAATCTGCCAGAATGCGTACATATCGGAATCCTTGAAGGCTGATCGGTAATGACCCGACTATGTCGACGCTCACTTGGGTCATTGGAAACCGTGTAGATCATACGTTACATGGGCGCTCGGGATCGAGGTACGGTGCCCTTGAAAGATGCGCAGGTGTTGCAAAAGTTGGTGAATCGTTCTCGAAAATACGATCCCCAGGACCGTTGTCTGGCTGTTATCCCTTATTTCGATAACCCTTCCTGTCCCAGTTCTTGGTGAAGGTCGGTGAGAACCGAACTTGCAAGACTACCGGAAACCACTCGACAACGTTGCCTTGTTGTAGGGTTATTAAGAAATAACCGTTCATTTCCAATAAAATGATGCGCCCATTGATTGTGCAGGAGGCGGGTGACATCTGAAGGGTCGCGGAGGTCAGCGTTTAGCGGCCGTGGGGTTGATGATCATATGTGATAGCCGTATCAGAGTTGGTGCTCTGAGCAACCGCTCACTGGTAGTGGGTGGGTTCGCTAATCGTAAGTGCAGCGGCAAGTTCGGTTTTCGCGCTGGAATCGGTTAGCAATGCCGCTGGGGTCGCCGGAATAGTGCGTTCGCGTTGGCGGCCAGGTCGTTACCGGCACTTTGAAGCTGAACTCATGTAAGAGTTCCTGCCACCGGGCTAACTGACCCTCTGCAAGGCCTGTCTATTTTTAAACGCATCCTCCGAATGCTGCCGGTGTTTCCTATGTTTTTTAGTTGATATTATAATGCAGCAGCACTTTGAAACTGTCAAACAATTTGCTGAACTCATTCTTTGTGAGGTCGCTCACCCTCTCCGCTCTGAACTAATGGCTGCGAAGTCTTCCCCTATTATGCGCGGATGTTGCCGTCATATGTCTTGCCGTACATCGGCATATCAACAATCTGTACTCCCATAACTTGCACGCTACCTGGCGTGTAAAGAAACCGAAATTCCGAAGTTGAAATCAGACCTGCCTCCAGATGTGGATATCATGTAAACCTTTAGACTTTGAGTATTCTGTGACCTTTTACCTTACCTTATCTCTTGCTCTCCGTGAATGGAGGCCTTTTTGCTGAAAATGTTTCTCTCCCTCTCTCTCTCTCACTCTCTGAGGCATACGATAATATTTAAAACAAAACTGTGTACTGAGCTGAAATCTGTAGAAAATCTGATTTTACAGACAGCGATTAAGTGCTGCTTAACCGCTGCTAAATCTCCTAAGTACTACAAAGGAGATTGACTGACTTGTCGGAAGACCCGAAATGAGTAGTAAAAAAAATAGAGGTATTTTGACTTTTTTAACAGTCGTCTGCTTTCTTTTTTTAGGACCACATCAGGTGTGCTCTTAATGCGATCCCTGAAATACTATTCGATAGTCCCAAAACTTCTATCCATTGATGTTCTCTCCGAACTGGTTCCGGGTGAAGGTACATTTTGCTACTCATTATTGATTACTTTTGCAGTGTCCGATGAAGTACTACTCAAGTAAATAGTCTTCGTCAATGTCACTTTTAATATACGCAGATTGTATGGCACGTTTGGCCACATTTTATTCATGGCCCTAAATCACTTGGAACAAAGAGCTGTCGTTAAGGAAGTATCTGAAACTGGAAGGTTGATCTACAAGGTTTGAAGCCTTGCCTTATCTTTTCATACTGCGAATCCTGTTTTTTCGGAAAGGTTGCCGGAAAGTCTTCCCTGCACACTTACTTATGTAGTTGGCCAACTCTCTTTTGTTCCTGTCTCCGCGAAGTTGATCAACCTACATCCGATATTGAAGAACTTTGGGTTAGTAACGTTGTTCTCTCATATTCGGTTCATCTAGTGCGCCCACCTTCTGGCCGTGGCTCTTTCGGATCACTTGGACATCACTCATGTGAAATGCGTCTCGGATGAGGTCGTGTCATACTCTTGCGAACTACTTTTCCAATTCACTTAGGCCTGATCGTCTACCTGTTTTTCCTGTGTTGTCTTCGCCCCAGTTCTACAATACCTGTCGAACTTGCCAGTTGTTGCTTTGCAAGGCATTTCGGAACCACTCCGTGCTTCGACTCGTCTATTTATGAACTGCATTTATCGCGCTTTTCAACTTGTCTTGACTCCCTGTAGGTTATTGTGACTGCAGAGCAGGTTTGGCAATTCCAAGAGTAAAATTATAGCAAATGCCAAGGCGATGAAAGCGCCAACTGTAGTGTGGTCTGTGCTTTTGAAGCTAGATTCGCAAATCTTCTTGGACCAGAGGGATGGCTGGTTTGTTTCCAGTTGTAGTGTTTGTATGTGTTGAGACCAGAACTGGTTTAGCCGACCTTAAGGTCCACCACAGCATGCATCGATATGATCTATGGCCTGCGATCGTTCTTTGCTTAACGTTCTTTTCCCGAAAAGTGCCGTGCCCTATATAATATGCAGGTGTGCTGTAATACGTTTTGGTACTTTTTGTTTGCTTACCATGGCCTCAGCAACGCTAAGTGCGACAGGAGTTCAGAGAGGTGACGTAGTTTGCACGTTCCTTCTTGTGTTTGTGAGGTGCCTTAACTGAAAAATTTGGAAAGCTGACCCTTCATTCCATCACCTACAAGTTGCGGCCCTGTCCGTTCGATATCTTGAAGTTCCGCAGGCACAGATCGTGGAACATCTCTGTCTGCCAACTAACACCACCCGTAGAACATAGCGTGATTAATTGTAGCCTACTCGATCTTTGTTATCTGCTAAACCTCACAGCGAGACATCAGGCCCTTTCACCGCTGGCATGCATGCTGCGTTTGAGTTGTGGCTTTCGGCCTATTTCATATTGGCAGCACATAAGAACGAAGGTAGGTCCAATGTAGCGGTCTATGTAGTGGTTTACTCGAATCACTACAATCATCAGGCCAAATCCCAGGTCGAAGGTAAAAGGCAGGTGTCACCAGAAAGAGTGGTTTATTGTGTACTGAACTCCATATTGCTGTTTCAGGTGGTAGCGGCCACTGGCAATGTCAGAGCTAGTGCTGACTGCGTCCAGCCAGACCAGAGAGAATTGACTGTGCGTTGTGTGGGGGTGATGACAGTTGATTTTACATGACTGTAAAGCGGGTTCAAGTGTTCTGTTATTGGTGTGTTGCAAGTACCCGAGGGGATGTCGCATACAAAAGCCCCCTGCTGCGTGGCCGCGGCTTGGCGTGTTCGAGTGGCACTTAGGCAGGCGTCCTTATTTGCACATGCGGGTGTAGAGCACGTGTGTGAATGAGTGAATATCGGTCAAGTGGTCATCAGGTCACCATGTGGAACAGCCGCCTGCAAAGACACATAACGTTGGGGGCCGTGGGCATAGCAGAACGAAGGGGGAGAGTGAAAAGCATGTTGTCCATCTGCCACAACCGCACTGAGTTTTTCGCCATCCGGTGGGTGAGAGACTTTGTTTTTGCGATCGCTGGGAGAAAAACTGTATTTGCCTGACCTTTCGGATTCATGCATGTGCTTTTGTTTTGTAGTTTGGAGTCTCGGTTGATATTTTTTCCTCTGCATCCTCCCATCCAAATTTATGGGAGGCCAGGGCTATGCGGTCAAGGTAGATTACGTTACCCCGAAAAAAATCCCAGTCAGTTTCTATCTTTGCTAGGATCTGTGTGTTTGAAGGGTCCCATTGGGGCCCAGGATGTGCGCTTTAGCTCCACATTCCCCTGTGTGTAATTGCGCACGTCTTCCATGGCATTCGCTCCTATTACGAATTTATACTTTCATGCAGGTCTCATGTGTTGGCATGGCAATCAGATTGATCAGTTATCCCATCACTTCCCTCGGTCATGTAAAACGAATGCATCCTGAACGTATAAGCACGTTCTATCAATCGCCAATGCACATGCCTTAATAAAATTGTAGTGACCTTCGCCCTTTTACTTCACAGGAATTCTCCCTCACAAGACTGCATCGGCATAATTTCATTTTCAACATATTTTCTGCTTATTGCTTGCTCGTGTGCATACACTTTTCTGGAATTAGCGCTGCTCAGTCGTTAGACTGGCGTTGCTAGCGGCTGTGCACGTTGTTTAGGAGTGGCCTTTAACTGTAGTCTGGCAGATTCCCTGCCGTGGAACAACTATCGCCAGCTTGCTTGCAGGCGACTTTATACTGAGGCTACAGATTTCATTTTTTCTCTACAACTTCTGGTTTCAATCCTTGTTATATTCGGCCGTAATGTGCTTGGTGCGCATTCAGTTAGCCCTGGTCTTTTGGTTTGGTCCCTCACCTGTATAACTGCGGACTACGAGAACACTCCTTTTGCTCGGCACACTGTATCCCACCCCAAATTAACTTTATCAAGCAGCTTAGGAGAATGAGTTGCAGACCTTCCCATGGATGGATTCGGAAAGCCCATTGTTGACCGTATGTACTTTTGGCAAATTTTCGTCGGATCAGTACACTTATATGGGAATGAAACTGTCTAAAGTGGGTGTGGTCATGGTAAACGCAGAGTTTTTTCTGTGCTTAAACGACGGTTTTCTGTAACCTAATAGTTTTTATTTCTGCTGTTGCTACCAGACACTAACCCAGTGACCTACTGTAGTTGGTTGGGGCCTTATAAATCGTACATAAATCTGCGTTGGGATCCACCCAGTGTCCGTAACCAACAATGTGTGTGAGAAGGACGCTGAGTATTTTCTTAATTCCGCCTTCTGTCAATAGGCGCTGCTCCATAAGAGCTATGAAAGTAGTGAATCCATAAGAAAGTTATCTGGGTTGGCAACCCATTCCTACCCGAAAACAGTTGTCTGTCAGTCTCGACAGTCCACCGCGTGCTTCAGAGAGTGGCAAGCAACGCGGTAACTTACGCGCGGATTAGTTTAAAATGATAGTAGACCTGCCTTGCCGCTGCTGCATTCCCTTTCCCACCTGGGCTTGGTGTCACCTCTCCGTGTCTAATAGAGTCGGCTGGCCATACTGACTGAGCACTTGCTGCTGGGGAAGGTTCGTGAAACAGCTTAGTCAAGGCGCATTTCAGGACTTAACTCGCCGCATATCCTTAAAGGCTGACTTTCAGAAGCAAGCTTTTATTTCTCGACGTCTGTCTGATGGTTTTTTTCTATTCTCTTGATTATATTCCTTGTAATAAATCTGTCAGAAGTAGAGTAGTTGTAGCTGTACAACAAGTATTGAGTGAAATATTCATTTTACATGACGTAAACTCTAGAAATTGGTATAGTTATGCCGAGGTGCTGGTTTTGTTTGAGGCACGGAAATGGGGTGTCTGTGACAATTTGGAGACAAATAAAACCACAACCGTGCCGCACTGTTGCGCTGCACTAGTATAAGAAAAGTTTGTCGATCTAATGTTCAACTTCTGCCGGTTGTAGACCTCAAGTACGTATCCACGTTTGGATTACTTAAGTACTGTCTCAGAGCTCCAAAAACCGGTTTCACACTTTTATTGCCCCCTTCCCCAAAAGAGACCACACAGTGGCGTTAGACGAAATAAGTGTCGTTTGTTGCTACATTTTCAGTTCACTTTCATGTCCAACAAACTAACTAGCAGAACTGGTGGTTGTTAACTGATTGCTATATTTCCAATAGCTCCGGCTTTGGCTCCCAGGCTGCATTGACTTATAGGGTATGGTTTGCTGGCCTCAGCTTCGAGACTGCTTTGGAAAACATTTTGCGGTTCCGTTTTCCTGAGATCATTCGATGAAGGTTGTTTCAAACATCGTTCAGGGGTGTGGGACGACAGGACTAGGTGGCCATCGTTAGGGGATTGTTAGATCCTGAACTTTGCGGTGTCGATTTTCCAACAAGTGCTTGTCCTTAAATTTTCCCTCGTAAATTCTAAAATACTGAATACGGACGCAATCGCAGTTCCCACCTGTGACATACAGTGTGACCGTTATCATCAAAGAGTTGTATCTTTCAAAGTCCTGAATCATATCCCAAAAAATAGCATTGCCTCATTGAGGAGTATGTCACGTGCATTATTGCGTAGCCCAGTCCGAGCGATCTTTACGTCTTCCAATCAGCCACGACACTTGGGGGTCTCCTTGCCGTCGATCTTCGTTTGTCCAAGAGCTCTCTTTTTGTATGGATTGGTGTGCATGGAAGTCATGGGTGCCATGGAAGTCTGATATGCGTCCAAAGGAGTAACAGAATAACGCTATTCACCTCACCGGTTGCAATAAATGCTCTTGTGTGTATATCGGATGTATGAGTCGAGGTCTTTAAATTGGCCTAAATTAATTCAGACAAACTAGCCGTCCATCAGTAGAGTTCGCTCATATGCCGTTTCAGTTTCTCCACAACGCTTCCAAGCAAAGCAATAGAACCAGGCACTTTAACATGTTATCCAACATAAACAGTGAATAGCTTCAAGGCAGACTCTGAGATCATTTCTAGAAACTCAGATATGACACCGGAGTAGTCGAGATGCTGACAATATTTTATTCGATCCTCGAGAATGTCTCAATCGTCAATTACTTAATTGCATGAAACGGCGTGCGACAGTTGGAACCAGAACTCTGGTGTTACCACATATCGCTGTTTAGTCCACAATCAACCGCGATGTGCCCTACTGAGCATATGGTATGTTATCTCGTTGAATTTGGAATTTAAAGTCAGTTTCCAGATAATTTTCTAGACCCGAAAGAGGAAATCGAATAGTTTTGCATGTTACTAATCGATAAAGATAGACATTTTCTGTAGAGCTCAATGGTTTACGCTCCCGTTATTTATCAGAAAATAGAAGTTGCGCTTATATGTTGCAGTGAATTGGAGTAGATGAACGAGGGGAAATATATTTCTGAATAAGTAAGCCGGAACGCTGATTGAAGAGGACTGTGGTTCGACTCTTTGTGAAGTTCCGCGCTAATGGCGCTCACCTAGGGTTGCCTGGAACGCAGGGATTCACCGTGCATTTTTGCGTAGTTGCGATCTGTATGTGGAGGTTATGCTGTTCCTGCTTCATCCAAGTTTCTGGCCTCACATTTTGACCAATCCACGTGACGAGGAATCGAGTCATCACAGTAGGAGGGGTTTGGCAGATTTGAACAATTCAATTGATCCAATTGTGAAAAATTCGTGGCCTTAGCTGGATTCGATTCCACATCAACAAGGAGAGTTTAGTATAGCTAACGTTCTGCCCATTGAGCTACGAGGGCACGCCAAGAACTGTGAATTTAATCACACTTGGGTCGATTTACCCGCCCAGTCTACTGCACGTATGGAAGCTAGCACCAATCCACGGCTCGCAGCTCAATTGGTAGAGCGTTGGCTATACTAAAGTCTTCCTTGCTGATGTGGGTACGAATCCCACCTAGGCCACGAATTTTTCACAAGTGCATCAATTGAACAGTAATGGAAGTTAGGTAAGTGAGCTCGATTTAAGCACTTTGTCAGCCTATGCGTTTTATATCCCGCATAATTACTCGCACATATTATCTTCCTGTAAACTGAATTCCTTTCCCTCTTTACAAGGAAAGGGTTGCAATAGCTATGCTACAGCTTTTTAGAAAGGTTGAACTTCTCAAAATTGAGTTAAGAAGATGAAGAAACCTGAAATTATGGAAAAGAATCACGGCACCCACGCATCGGGAGTATTTATAGGAGACAGTTATTATGATACCGCTCACTTATGACAATTAACGAATCCCCCATCGAGTATACTTGCCCGCGTTTGCACTAATTGCTCGATGGCCGGCGTGCGGTCTGTGACCTGCTGAAATTTAATCACACGTGGAGGAATTTGACCTGATGGTTGCTCGACCATCTGGGTTTCCGGTGTTGGCTTTTGATGACGTGTTGGCCTATGCTTTCCTCAAGTGGCGACTTGTTTTGATGAAATTGAGTCTCAATACCGAAAATAGATTTGGCGGGTCGTTGCACTTGTTTATAGACTGGGGGCCCGTGAACCATGCGTCAAGCAATTCACGGCTCACATGATTGTCATCTCTCGAGAGAATTTGGGCCACGTCCAATTTATTGTGGGGCTGGGTCTCGTCGAATGAGCTGCAACTTGGGAATTGGCGTCATTTTCCTGCACTGCTGCCACGTGTTCGGCAATTCGCGTCTTGAGAAGTCTTCCAGTTTCTCCGACGTAGTTGCTTTGTCCGCAACTACATCAGATCCTATAGACGAATCCACGTTTTTCTTGCCGTGGCATTGGGCCTTTTAGTTTCATTATCTGATGCCTTACGGTTGCCTTTGGTCTGTGTGCGACTCCAAGTGTTGCGAGATGGCGGCTGACGGCCTCCGAGACATTTTTGAATCCACCTTATCGCTCGCCAAAAG
The DNA here is from genome assembly GCA_036362985.1 of Ligula intestinalis. Classification (NCBI taxonomy): domain Eukaryota; kingdom Metazoa; phylum Platyhelminthes; class Cestoda; order Diphyllobothriidea; family Diphyllobothriidae; genus Ligula; species Ligula intestinalis. The sequence continues at coordinate 8,548 of JAYGXS010000361.1, forward strand.
TTGGGGTCGGTGCTATTTTGTTGCCTATTTGTTTATGTTAATGTCTCCGATAAAGAATCCGTGATGGACTTCGAAACGTCAGGCGAATAAAAGTATTGTCCAGGTGATAGCATCTTCTTCTCATTTACTTCCTGAGATTCGCATGTTCGCTTGTATTGGTAAGCGCAAAGCATCCACCCCTGAATTGGTCCTTGGGGAATTCCATTTCGACATAAGCTACTTGCCTTCGCTTAAAATATTCCATCTGTTTTCTCTTGCTCTAACTTCTTTAATCTTATGCTTTGGCATATATATCAAAACCTCTCCGTCATCCACCCTTTGCTGTGGCTTCATTTACCTTTTCCTTGCAACTTTACCCGCTTTCTGCCGAATGTATCGAAAGTGCCTGCGCCTGGGAAATGAAGCAAAGGGATTCTGGTAATACGGTAACGGTGTACTTATTGATTTGATGGGTGAGGCAGTAATAAACGGAAACTGCGAACTGCATTGGAACAACTCCCATTTCTGCCATGTTTGTTTTTTACTCCGAAAACGCGCCGAAACGGACCACACAATCCGAAGAATGCGAAATGAAAGCTGATAATAGGCTGAAACAGGTAATATGTGGTTGATGTATCGCCAAAGGTTAAGTAAGTTAAACCCTAGCAACCGCGATCTTCAGACCATGGTTACTTAGAATAGAAGTAGTCGGTAGAGGCCAGAGTAGTAGGAACAGGATATTGTGTATACAGAGGAACGGAGAATAGATGGAAGGAGATTTGACTTGGAGAGCATACGACCAGCCAGGAGGCCGGGCGGGTTCAAGTGCCAGTTTGACAGCAGTCAGGCAAGTGGGCAGAGAAAGCAATTCACGTGTGCAGGCTTGCTATTCGTCGCCGGTCCAAAAGGCATCTATGCGGCAACTGTGATTGGCTGTTCGCAGACATTGAGAACCGCATCCGTGGGTCTTTGAGAAAGTCCACTTCGACGCGAACTAGCCACAACAAGTGGATGAACGCTCGCCGATCAGCTACGGGACTCCCCAATTCCGTTCTGTCTTGAAGCTCGGGACGAGTGGGTCCCGCAACCGATCGCTGAGCGTTCATCCACCAAATTCAATATTCCCGATATATGGCGGCAAGATGACGAGCCCGTGGCTCAATGGTTAGACCGTTGGACTTCTAGTAAACAGGTTGCGGGTTCGTTCTTCGGTTAGTGCACCGCCTGAGGTCTAGTGTGGCTGATTTATGACGGCCAATAAGCCACAGACTGTCACTTCAGCCTCCTTTGTCTTCCTCGACAATTATCATTGGCCTAAAATGTGAAGTTATTAGTAAATGATGATCTGGTTGGGTAAGGCTGCATGTGACATAGCGGTAGGTTAATTTAGTAGGTAAAACACAGGCCGCTGCGATCTTCAGGTCTGGTTTCGTGGGGGAAGAGAAGAACTGAGATGCCAAGTAGAATGGAGAATAGGTTGGGAAGTTGGCTGTCGCACGAACGTGCGCCCAGCCGCGAGTGCCGGCATTCGAAATGTGGCAAATGTCACCGTGAGATCCTGTGTGAGTCATCTTTGAATGTGAAAAGCAAGACCGGATTGGGGGAGGGAGGCGGTAGTGCTTACGTACTTGCCAGCAACCATGAGTGCGCTTGCACCCCGGCGTAATTTCACTGCAGGTGCTCCCTTCTCTGGCCGGAGTTCGAGTGAAATAGAGAAAATCCAAAGGGAAGAAAAATTGCGAAATTTAATGAATGAGATAAGTTCCAACAGTGGGGCTGTGAACAGCGTGGGCAGTTGTGGCTGGTATGACTGAGCCAGTTTGAAGAGGGGGCTGGAGAAGGCCGGGGGTTGAGTTGTGCATCGGCAGAAAATCGGTAAGCCGTGTCATTATGGGATGGGTTTAGGTACACTGCTGGTAGTAGAAGTAAGATCGGTTGTTGGGACGGAGGTCAGGGTGTTGGAACTCATAGTGGTGTTGTGACTAGCTCGCGTAGAATTGGACTTTCCCAAACGTCCACCGATGCGGTTCTCTACGTCTGCGAACAGCCAATCACAGATGCCGCATAGATGCCTTTTTGGTCGGTAACGAATGGCAAGCCTGCATTCATGAATGTTTATTCCCTCCAACGGTCTGACTGCTGTCAATTGGCACTTGAACCCGCCCAGCCTCCTGGCTGGTCGTATGCTCTCCAAGTCAAATCTCTTTTCATCTATTCTTTGGTCCTCTGTGTACACAATAAACTGTCCCTACTACCACTGGCCTTCCCAAAACTTCTTGTCTACTAAGTAGTCATGGTCTGAAGATCGCAGTTGCTAGGGTTTAACTTACTTAACCCCTTGCGATAGAGGAACTTCTCTGCTGGATTGGGAGGGGATAATGGCCTGGGCTCGATGGACTGAGGGGTTAATGAACTCCGTATAGCCTCATGACAGGATATCGGAAACCGCATTCTTTATATCATGGCCATATAAGAGGACACAGGAATATTCAGTCGAAGGATGTTTGATAGTGGTCGAAGTTAGCCACATCAGAAGTTAAAAATTCATCTCATATCGCAAGTAACCAGTATCGCTGTGGGTTAGGTTAACAGAGAATATCCCAGTAGCTGCGATCCGCAGACTCGGTTCCTCGTGGAAAGAGAAGACGTGAGACGCGAGTGGTAGGAATAGCTTATTCTGCACGCCACGCATGAGGTCACATGATTGCAAGACGCGATCTAATTTTAGGACAGGTGCATGCCCCGCGTGAACGCTTGCGTGGCGCGGCCCATTAACATGCGTGCACTAGTTCCCCCTCCCCCACAATCTGGCCAAACAACTTCAAAGCCGAATCACAAAGGGTCTGAATAGCATGACTGCCTACGTTCTGACACTCCTGATGATATTTGCTGGTTGATATCAGCGATAGATAGAAGTTGCGAGTTCAGCTAATGTCGCAGTCACCAATATAACAGTGGTGTAGGATGCGAAGAAGTCCTGCCGGATAATAGGAGATTAAACGCATCCCAACGATTATAAACTAGCAAATAAGGTAAGGCGTGAAAGACCAGTGTTATGCATGATTTAATTAACTGCAGAAGGAGTAGAATGAGTAAAGGTTAATTGACTCCCAGCGAAGCGCAGTACGACCGTAAGCGGGCCGAGTCCAGAGTTGCATTCCGATGAGGAATTCACCGGGTCCGGATGTCTGCAACCGACTCCAGGAGTGTCGGAGCGTAAGCAGTCACCACCCTAAGGTCCTTTTTGAACTGACCGTGGGGAGTGGTTGGCCAGTTAGGACAGACAGATTGTAGACCACACGTCCCTGACCTTGACCGGAGGTTTGACACCGTCTATTGTGCACGCGCTGGTGGACACGAGAGTTGGACATGCCCCAGAGGTGTGTGAGCAAAGCATGGCTTAGAATATGAGGTCGCTACAGTGGACGCTGCGATCTCCGGTTCCGTGGAGGATGTGAGACGCCAAGTGGAAGGAATAGTATGTTCTTTACAGCGGAAATGGACAATCGGTTGGTGAAAGTTAACGGTCGGTCGAGCGAAGGCCAGCATCCGAAGTGTGTGAATGTGGCAGTCACTACCGTGAGATCCTGTGGGGGTCAGCCTTGAAGATGAATAGCCAAACCGGATTGGAGTAGACAGGTGGTGGTACTTACGCACTTGCTAACATTGCCTTCTCCGCGTATTTCCTACTTTTCTGCTCCTCCCTCGCTACTTAAAAACTCCCGGGCGGATTCTTTGTTGGAGTCCCTGTTTCCTCTACGCCCGCACCGTAGAAATTCCCCTTGACTGTACTTTCGGCATTCCAATTGACAGCTCATCCCCTAAACCTTGTACCGCTGGGACCTCAGTCATAAAAGAGAGAATGATGTCCAAGAAATGACTCATCTGACATTCCCTTCTTGTTCTCACCAGTCCCTACCTGATTACCGATGAGCCATTCCCGGACGAAGGGACCGAGGACGACGGCCACTTCCCATTTCACCGTGGCGTGAGTTGCTGGATTTTTGCCTGTCAATTTTTATGAAACGGCTAATAAAGAAAAGAGTTCAGTGCGAAATGGAGAACATGTAGTGGCTGGTAATAGATTTATCTGATGCCAGGGCTTTCAGCTGGAATCTATCAGAAAAAAACATATTTTATTATCTGATCCGTCTGTGTGTTACTTTCCTCTGCATAATACAACACGAAGAGTTGAGCACGAGCTTGCACGGATTGTTGTAATTTCACATTTTCTTTACTCAGTCTTCGTAAATAGTGAACTATTTTATCGCAGGGGTTTAAGTGAGTTAAACCCTACCAACTGCGATCTTCAGAGCATGGTTCCTTAGGAGAGCAGAAGTCAGTGGAGGCCAGAATAGTAGGAATAGTTTATTCTGTATACAGAGAAGTTGAGAATGGGCAGGAAGAGGTTAGACTTCGGAGCGCACGTCATGCCGCTAAAGCGGCGTGGTCCGAAGTGGTGTCTTAGCAGCAGGCAAGCCAGCGGACAGAGAGAGTGTGTTCATTGTCTGGACCTTGGAGGTTATTGCCCAGACGGACTGCATCGACCTAGGCGGGCATGCGTCTTATTCGCCGCCGGGCGCTACCAGCTTTGCTGCATCCGTGATTGGCTGTTAAAGAGACCGCCGTCAGTGCAGGCGCACGCGTTGACAGCGGTGGGTTTTAAGGCATGCTTGCCAATGTGGAGTGATTCACCACAAGTTCAAATAAATAGAAGTAGTTGAATGGGTAAAAAGCTCTAGAAAATACAACTGACAAAAAACCTAATGTTGCAGTAGATGTGTATTGATGTAGCAGATGTGCCTCTATCGACTTCTCCTCTACTAAGTAACCATGGTCTGAAGATCGCAGTTGCTAGGCTTTAACTTACTTAACCCCCTGCGATATTGCTGACCTTCCGACGTGATCTGTACACGTAATTTCTAATGTGGCCTACTGTCCTTGCATTGTTGTTTCTGCGCCTTTTGTTGATTTTCCAACGTGTCCCTGCGTATTTGGTAGTCTACAGTCGTCATTTCTGATGTGGTTGATCTCAGTAATTTTCAAACCTCCCTCACCTTCAATTGAGTTTTGAATATTTCATCTGATGTGACCGCGATATGGAGACTTTCTGCATCGACATTCTGTCGTGAAGTTAGGTCGAAATCTTCAACCGTTCACAGTCCATTCAGCCCAGACCCCAGTTACTTCCCAATCCAACAGAGAAGTCCCTATATAAGTGCCAGCACCCAGATCTCCTTCCCAATATCTGACCTTCCTTCTACTGCCAACGATACCTCTTGGTTCAACTCCTACTGACACGGCATACTGATTTGCTGTTGATGTTTTACCAAACCACCGGCTTTCTCCAGCCGCCCATGCAAGCTGGCTCATTTATGCCAGCCGCAACTGCCCACGCTGTTTGCAACTCTACCTTGGTACGTAACTCCCTTACTAAATTTAACTAGTCTTCCTCCGTTCGAATTCTTTCAGTATCATTTCTGTGGTCTCGAAGAGGAGCACTTGTAGTGAGCGCTGCTGGCCGACGCCCCCCATTGCTTTGTCCGGCGTCATTGTTCAAGGCCAGATGCCTCAAAGTCATCCAATACCTCAGTCAGTGCCTACAACCACGTTGACCTGCAGAGACTTGACCTAGTTCCACCCGGACTCACACACGTGCGTCTAGGTTATCGCGATTGCCCAAGCACTACTCGAACAAGTCCATTTTTCCCCACACTCGGCCACCAGACATCACTAAGGGCCACGGCGCTCCAGCGGAATGACGTGTGCTCCGAAGTCCAACTTCTTTCCATCTATTCTTCGTTCCTTTGTGTACACACTTAACTATTCCTTCTATTCTGGCCTCCACTGACTACTTCTATTCTAAGTGAGCATTGTCTGAAGATCGCAGTTGCTAGGGTTTAACTTACTTTACCCCCTGCGATAGATGGTGTTGCGGTGATAGAATTGAAGATGAGTGGCTGAGTGCGATGCCTTCCACGTGCGCGGTAAAAATTTTATAACTGTGCACTTTTGCTGATGACCATTCTCAATTTGTCAACCGTGAGGCAGGCGGTAGTGGGCAACCTGTATGCGTGGTCGACCGTGATTTCCAGGTATAGGGACACGGGTGAAACGAAAAACACACGGCCAACAGCAGAAAAATCCTGGTAACCCCAACTGTAGTCCGGCACACAAATTCCGTTGGTGGATACAGGAGCCGGATCAAGCAAAGGTTGTGCCGGGATGGACCGGTGTCAAGCCGAGCAATGTGGCCCTACATTGAAGAGGTTTAGTATCGGCATCGGTCCGAGGTTCGACTGCAGGCCATACCACGGGCCAGGGGTACTTTCGGACATAATATCACGGTAGTGTACCTCGCGAATGATAACCTGGTAAGTGTGGCAAATGTACTAATTTACTGATCCTTAAGAAATTGACCGGGTTCCAGATGGGCGGCCGAGCAGATCACTGGGAGGCAGCCATACTGTTTGTGGCAGAAGGTGCTGCCAGGACCGATCGCGCGAGCTTTGGAGAAGAAAAAATGGCAAGCGAGTCGAGCAGCCAGAATAGAAGACGTGCAATTCCTTTTGGGAAACTGACTGATGGACTAGGAAGACAATATATCGATATTGTTTGATTAATACGAACTTTTGCTAGTGGCAATCCAATTTATTTGTTCTCTGGCATTTTGGGGAGGGGGTGGTGGGGTATTTATACGGCTGGTGGGCTCATGTGCGTCATTGAGTTAAATTCGTATATCATACTGACGAGCCGCGTGAGCTGTGTTATAACTGTGCCAGTGGACCCAGTTGTTCGCCAACTGAGATTTTGGTGAAGCCTCTACAGACAAGGTTTGCCCTATGAAACCGATACCACCGAGACCGACGTTGCTGGTGTGATGGAGCCACTCGCGCGGTGATCACCGCAGACCACAAGGTTAGGGGTGCAGGATATGAAAACACGAGTGTGAATGCCGATAAAAACATGGGAATGTGAAAGCTAGCTAGGAAAGTTGGTTCTGCGGACCGATGTGACGACGAGAGGATGATTGTGCGAAATAAATATGCGGGAAAGGAAGAATACATCACAGAAAATTGCATTTCAGGGAAGCAAATGCCTACAAAGGTAAATAGAATAGGACACCTGAGCGCGTGGGCTGGGTGAAATGGTAGTAAGGGATGGGGTAGCCATAAACGAATGGAGTCAAATTGTGGGAAGCGGAGCCTGCCCCGACGGAGGCTCCGGTTTTGGAGGGACACGTTCGTCTTAGGAGGCAACTGTGTACTGTACGTGTAGACTCGCGTATCCTGTAGCGAAATGCGCCCTGGAAGAAAGAAGGGGGGTTTACCTTACCCCAAAGGATGGGCTGGTGTACAACTCCCAAGCAGGAGCAGGTACTGGAATTTCGGTAGATGCGGCTGCCTGCCAAGCCCTACCACGGTCTTATGTAAACCTAAGAATGAGAAAGCTCTGATAGCCAATCAATCGATGTAGATCGTTTGTAAGCCTAGACGAACGGCAGGAAGGGGTGGGAGGGGGAAGATGAAAAAGTCCGACAGGTAGTGTTGAGAGCGCACCGAACGACCGGGGCCGGTACACTATAGGAAAAAAACTTTGAGCGAATCTCTACCATTTGCCATGAAGTCCTTATCTGCGAATGTCAGTGGACGGTGAACGCCAGAAGCTCTCAGAAAGACTTTTGGCTGGAGGTCACCTGTGCGCTCGGATGTGCGGAATCAAAAGGACCTTAATCCGTAGAGAGGAACAGATCGGTAGAAAACTGCACCTCAAAGGAAGAGGGGTGACGGTGATTCAGATAACCTCAAAAGGCATCTCCGCGGAATTGTGGGTGGAGCGTGCAGTTAAAGTCAAACCCAGATGCACTGAATAAAATGAATCATATTTTGGCAAGGTTGTAAAATTAATTAACAAATTGTGGACCGGCAGACTGTCGGGAAGTCGGTGGAAAGTGCTGGGGTTTGAAAGAGGGCTTTGACGAATGCAAACAGGAGGTGTATCGCAGAAGTGTGAGCAGTAGTGGAAAAGGGGTTATCGTTTGCCAATTCGCCTACTTTGAAATTTAAATTAGGCCGTTCATTTATAATGAAACCCTTCTTGCCTCTACTTTATTATCGCATAGGTTCGATTTATTTTTCGCGCGACAAATAAACTGAAAACAGTGGTTAGTCGGTCAATTGAGTAGATGCAAATACAAAGATTCCTCAGGAAATCCAGCAACACTGAAATTGTTAGATGAGTTGGACAAAAGGAGGAACCGTAATCAACGACCGCGACAGACAACGTTAATTAGGAATAACCCAACATGATGGTAGAGCATTTGTAAAAGTCCGTTTGTGTTAAGTCAAAGTTGGTAACTATATTTTAATAGTTGACTAAACCAAACATTGAAACTCTGGTGGCAATGGTACAAACACCTTCCCAACTCCACCACATGTTAAGAAAAATTATACGATAGAGGAGAATATCCGAGTTCCAGGAAGCGGTTCGGAAGAAGCGATCACTGGAACGAGAGGTTTATTGTCCTGACGTTTCGGATCCCCTCGGGAATCCTTAATCATAGGTAATGGAAAAACAGTCTGAGACATGCGCAGATAGGGTCGTCGATAAAGAAAATGCAAAGACAAATTACACCATTAAGTTCATAAATTTTGCAGAAAAATGGATATGTCTATCAAAACGATGGTGAAGAACTAATGATTAGAGGTGTGAGTTGGGTAGGCGAGGGTGATGGGTGAGTGGCCCAGACTGGGATGGATGAATCGGGTGTCAAAGGTGCAGAGAGAATGGATGATCTAACGGGCGGGGAGTTCCTACAAATTAGGCTGGCTTAAGTCTGTCGATGGAGACCATGTCGGCTTTTTCAAACTTCTGAATGACGTAATATTTTTCCCTCCGTCGAACCTCTCCATAGGAACTATCATACGATGAGCAAAAAATACTGCGAGCGGCGAAGTGGCAGAAGAAAGGAAGAAGGCTGATTTTAGATTGTCGTGCATAAACACACGCCTGGGCGTAAAATAGTGCGGGTTGGACGAAGTTGGGCTATACTATGCTTCTTTTGTTACACGAAGGTATTCTGCATGTTAATGTTGACAGTGGAGGGTTGAACAAACTCACCGGGCAGGCCAATGGTTTTACTATAAACAAGCTCGGTGACGGTGCAATGAATATTTTCTTTGACGGCTGAGAAAATACATAAGACTACGAGCGGCAGACACTCGCGTCAAGACGCATGGTTTGGATGAGACATATGCACGAAGTTGAGTTGACGATGCAAATGCGCCACACGGCCGTACATTGGTTGTGATGTGCGTACAACCATGGAGTTTGGTGAACGCACGAAAGAGGTTTGATTGAAATTTGCTCCCCTGATCATTCGGAATAGTATCTGGAACACCAAAATTGGAAATCCACCGGGTCAGGAAAGCTAAGGCAAAATATTGTCTGCTGCGGTATCCGAGATAGGGACTACGATCGGTCATAGTGTGGAGCGGTCAGAATGTCGGTGTAGTCGCACAACTCTGGGTAACAATCCAACTAAGCCCAGGTGGACATGGCGAAAAATGGGTGAAAATGGAATGAACATTAATGGGGGCGGATTTTTTTCTTTTGGCGGGCAAGCGCTGCCTCGCCAAAGTGCAGTTTCAGTATTTAACTTCGGCCAGACGAAACGCGCACGGATAAGCTTACGACGAGCGCGAACGCCGGTGTGTGACAAGGAGTGAAACTAATCAAACACGACCAAATGGTAAGACAGTGGAAACACAGGACGGGGGGGGTAACTTCGGACCAGATGCACTAGACATTTCCTGTGGGTGCTGGAATTGGTGTATCACTAAGCTGTGGCGAGGAAGTCGTGCACATGCTAATGATGGGCACATCATGATACTTGACGTCTGCAAGCTTCCCCAGGTCGAACTCAGCTGTAAGGGTATTGGTCTCCGGTTGGGATAGTGCATCAGCCACACCATCGTTGTTGACTTGGACATGGCGGATATTTGCAATATGTTGTGAGATAAAGTCTAAATGACGTGCTTCTCTGGCGAATACCCATCTGGCTTAGCGTTGAGGGTTTGTGTTCTGTATGGACAAGAACACATAATGCAAAATTAGGGGAAGTCATGACTTAACTACCGTAAACCACAGTGTTCAACAAAATGATTGAAAACTGAAAAAAACGACAATGAAGCAAAAGATGGAACAGATTCACGAATTTCCATTTCTAACAGCCACCGTAGACATAGTTTTAGAAAAAGATCCACCAAGAACTCCAACAATACTGCGGTTTTTTAGGTAACAGAAAAAAACATAGACGTTAATGTGGCAAAGGTGCACGCCAAAACTGAAACTGTACAAAGATCCACAAGATGATTTGATTGCCATGCGTTGCTGCAAATTACAACGTACGTCAATAATATTCTTTGTGACACTCAAGTCGGTCGTCAGCAATGGTATCTTAAGATGTTGCATAGACTTCTAAGCAGACTTTACATCTTCTTTCCATCTAGGTTATTGATAACAAGGTGGATTAACGATATGATATACGGGGAAAAGAAGGCGACTGCCAAGACTTTTAAACATGAACCCACGGCTTCCTATTGTTTTTGTTTAAAACAGCACAAATTTAGACGTGATCTTCTGAATATTTTTTACATCATTAACCAGAGGCTGCTCCTAGCGATGTTCCGTCCGCCCAGTGGCGCTCAGACGCCCAGTAGAAGTCGACATGAAAGTATGAGCAACGATCAGTGCGTAATCGTCTACAGAGAAGGCAACAAGGTTAATTTCTGGACTCTTGTCCGTTTTTTCATCATAATTATGTTTTGACCCCTAATAGCAAGCTGATAACATGTAGATAGCGTACTGTCACTATGCGTACACCGCTTGATACCGTTTTTATGTTAAAGATTGCTATATGCACGATACCCAATTCTCGAGATTCCTGGAAAGGAGAACTTTTACCTTTGATTAATAGAGATAAAACCAAGTTTGATACTAACGATCGATTTATTTGTCCCTTGCTAGAAGTTTTATCTCAGTAATTATGTATTCCTGTAAATGGCCCAACCATACTCATGTTACTAGTGTTGTATGGCACGTGCGTGCAATCATATAAGGTGAAGGCGTATTCATATTAAGGCGAGAAGTGGATCAAAAATAGAAAAAAAATGTACAGGTGCGCAACAAAGTGCGTTATTGCTAATTGGTAGAGAATTTCATTTTTGCCTGTGACTAATATGCGGTGTGTGTGTGTGTGTGTGTGTGTGTGTTCGTCGTAGCCCATAGTTGGATCAAGAATCCCCGTTGGAGTCCAAACTGGAAGTATTTGGGAGACGGTGAAAAGCCGCGACCTCGACCGGCTTGAGCCAAAGGTCCGCGGGAGTGAGGTGGGTGCCCGGCCGGGAACTGCAGGTGAATAGGTGACGGCAGTTATGTGGTGAGGCGCCACAGTCAGGACAGCAGTCGGGTATGGACGGGTCGAGCCGGTGTTGGTACTGGCGAAGGAGCATGCAGTACCCACTGCGTAGCTGCGCCAGGGTGCAGCGAGTGACCCGCGGCAGATGATGTTCCGAGGCCGCAATCGGAGGTGGATAGCCGCCAAAAAGGACCGGGGGACGGTAACCTCGTTTTTCCTCGACAACGACCCTCTGGTGGAGACGCTGGAAGCCTGTTTTGGTGGCAGAGCTATCAACGGGTAGATCCGCGAGAGGCGAGGCAACAGCTTCCTTGTGCAGTGCTCGAATAAACGGCCGGACCAAATTGATGCCCATTAAGTGAGGTGCGGCTTGGCCAGCGCCTTGAAAGCAGTCAACAAGGTCTCATTCGCGCAGCCCCAGGATGTACCTGCTAGAGCCTTGAGGACCTTGGTGCAGCGGCTCACTTTGCTTGCGGTCTCCCTGGCATGGTCTGCGAACGTGAAAAGTGAATCAAAACGTACGCCAAGGAGTTTGGGCTTGTGGACGAGCGGTAAGGACGCACCGTTGACGGTGATGGCCGGGTGACGATTAAACTCCTTCGGATCAAGCGTGAAAACAGTTACGGACGACTTGGGTGCCGAGATCGTCATTCCGCGCTGGGTGAGGACGTTTTTGACAACAGGCATGAAATCATTGAGAAGCAGTGCAGCCTGATCAATGTTATGGTGCTAGCAGAAGAACGTAACGTCGTCCGCGTAGGATACCACTTGCACAGGTGCCTGGGTTAGTGGGAGCTCTCGCAGGTCGATGTTAAAGAGCTTCGGGCTGAGAACAGAGCCTTGAGGAATGCTACATGTCTGCTTACGGGGCTTAGAGAGAGCGCCCTGGAAGAGGACACTGTCGTGGCGGCCACGGATGTGAGCCGCCAAACATCGGACCAGGCCAGTTGGGACGTTCAGAGAGACCAAGTCCTGCAGGAGCTGATCGTGGCGGACGCAGTCAAAGGCTCGTGACAGGTCAATTGAGACTGCCACGGTCCGCGAAGCGGGCTTCTGTTGATTGAAGCACTCGAGGATAGCGTTCCTAAGCTCGAAAGGCGCCGTTGTAGTATCACGACCCGGTCGGAAATCATGTTGGTGGCAAGATAGTTCCGCAGCAGACGTCAGAATCGGGTGGATGAGCCGTTCCAGGATCTTCGCCAATGGATTAAAGAAGGCAATTGGGCGATAAGAGGTCGCTAGGCTGGGGGTCCTTGCCCGCCTTGACCAGGGGAATGATGGTCGACTGGCGCCAGCAATGGGGGATGATTGAGGTTGCCAGTGAAAGGTTGAAGAGGGCAGCAAGGTATTCAGCTACCTTTGGGCCGATGTGGCGCACATGGATAGGCGCCAGACCGTCTGGTCCTAAGGCTTTCGAAGTTCTCATTTTCTTGACTGCGGTGAGGATGGCATCAGCCGAAAGGAAAATTTCTGGGGGCGAGGCTTTATAGAGGAGACGAAGAAGAGAGCGCTGGCTTTTGGGACTTGGCGTCGAGCGGGGCGAGAACAACTTGTTCATCTTCGCGGCGATCTTACCGTTGTTAGAGATGAACTTGCCGTCCCCGAAGTTAATAGACTGGTTAGATGTATCAGCCCCGGGGCTTGGTCAGGTTGCATGAAAGCTTCCAAGTGGCAGCTGAGTCGCCGCTGAAATTGCATTCTGCAACTAGTTCGTTCCAGCGTTGGCATTCGCCATCGTTGATTTTCTTAGTGATCAAACCATTCAGTTCGCTGACGCGCAGGTCACTGGCATCACGCGCTCGTATTTCGTCTCTCTCGTTCCAGGTGGGAGGCTTTGGGTGGATAGTTAGGACGGATAACGGGGATGCGGCCGCTGGGAATGTGGTGACCTGCTGCTGCCAGGAGTAGTCGACAAAGTGCTCGCTCCGCCGTGTGGACACAGGTGGGAGGCGGTAGGCCATCGATCTCGGCTTCGCATTCGTTCGTGAATGCTGCCCAATTGGCTTTCTTGAAATTGATGAAGTGCCGGTTGGGGGCCTTGATACGCTCGGCGGCGGTAGCCAATTCGAGCACAATCGGGAGGTGGTCGTTACCCAGGCTGATTTCCGTGTTCCACATGGTGGAGGCGACCAGGCTGAGACTGGCGAGGGAAACATCGGGTGAGCTGGAGGCGCCGTTGGTCGGGAGCCGCGTTTGACTGTTCTCGTTGAGGACGGCAAAGGGGGGGGGCATTCTATTTCATCAGCCAGAGCTTCGCCTCGGGGGTCGGCCGCCAAGTTAGAGCAGCAGAGGTCGTGGTGGGCGTTGAAGTCACCTAGCATCAAACTGTCTCTAGAAGGTAGGTAGGGAGCGATAGAGGCGGAGAAACCGGGAGGACAGCTGGAAGTTAGAGGGATGTACACGTTCATGACGGTTAGCGGCGCCGGGCCAATATAAAGGGAAATCACCAGTACTTCCGTGGGATCGGCTCCAAGCAGGGGTAGATGGTGATGGGCAATGGATTTGTCCACCAGGAAGGCCAAGCCACCACCCTTGTTGCGGCCGCGGTCGCGGCGGACAATCGTGTAGTCGGCACAGGAAGGGACCTTAGTGGAGTTAGACCACTTTGTCTCTTGGATAGCCGCCACAGCTATGCTGTGCGATCGCATGAAGGCCAGGAGCTGGTCAAACTTCCCAAGGAGGTCGTTGGCGTTGAATTGTAAGATCTTAAGACCAGGCGGTGATGCAAGGTCGGAGACCAGAGTAGTTGGGATCAGGACAGGACGGGCTGGAGGCGTGGAGACCGGTGGGGGCACGGGACAGCTGAGGCACGCGAAGGCGGGTGGCCAGTCGGCAGCTTTGGCGAGGCCACTGCAGCGGAGATGACACCAACCATTGCAGGAGCCGAAACGTACAGACCAGTCGCAGCGGCCCAGGCGGCATTGGCAGAACGAGCAGTACCAGAGAGGTCCAGGGTTGGCCTCAATTCCGGCGGCGAGGAGGAGGAGTCGGAGCAGCGTGGCCGGGGGGAGGCTGTTCCGTCATCAAAAACAGGGATTGGGCGGAGGGGAGAGTTGATCCAACGTAGGGAGGTGGGTGTAGCAGACCTTGGCCGCCAGAAGGGCGGGCGGGAACGCAGTTCTAAGACGCGTCTGCTGTTGACGACGAGGGTATGATAGTTATAGACGAAAAGTGATTATCAAGTTATATTTGACCCAGACTCACTGGTGGTATATACGGCCGTTTACACTATATACTATATACTGTGTTGTGCGCACTTCACTTTTGCACGCTTCTATGTTTTAGTATTCTGAAACGTATTAAATTTTGTCTTTGATGCTCTCTTTCCGACTTTACCGCTAAAACCAAACTGGGCACATGAGCATATGTATTTTGGCGCCAGGTTGTTTTGAAGTAGGGTCTTAGACCATAGACCAGGGACTCCGAGAACGTTAGGCATTAAGTTATTTAACTCAAAAATTTGCATGGGCACGTATCCAATGTGTGCTTCCGGGCGTGCGAAAGTTAGGCTTTTCGCACCGGCCCGCGACCAGTGCAACTTCCGAACCATCGTAGTCGGCAACTTCATAGTAAAACGTTACATGAAAAGGTTAAGCTATGAGATAGTTCACGACCTTAACTTGTTCACTTTTTGCCATCAGACCTAAAAAAAGTGTACAAAGTGTGCCCTTGCTTATTATAGGCTGACTTTGATCCATTTACTTCGTTCGCCACACATTTTATCAATAAACATCAGTTTTCACTCAGAATGCTACGCATTCCGCTCGTGAAAATTTAGTCGGCAGTTACTTAATTATCTTTTATTTTGTGGTATTAATGCATCTAGCCTGATGTCCAATTTGTTTGATCTACTCCGCACACTTAACTGCTGGAACTGAGTACAAACTGTTACCCTAAAGTGACCGTCTATAAGTTAACATTAGACTAGGGTTTACTTGCTCTCAATTGTAGTCTGGTATTTATTACGAAGGAGTGTGCTGTATTAAATTTTAAGTCATACAGGATATTGCTCAAGTTATCGATTAGTAAAGTGGTTAGGGGGCGGAGAAGTAAGAAATATCAAGAGCTTGGCAAAACGGAAAATATTCTTACTCATGTAGTGCGCAACAAAAGCCAGCTTAACGAGTGGCAGTACAGTGAGTGAACCTTCTTTTGAACAAGCGGGTGCTAGCAAGGGCACAACGTTATAACAATTTCCACATACCTTCAGTGATATATTTGAGAATTTGGGATAGAAGCATTGACGGACATCATAGATAGTAATAACCATAAATATTTGAATAATCTTCCCTTTACTCCCGTTATTTTTAATCTTCTGTTGATATCTAGATAACATCCTGAATATCGCCACGAATTTACGTTAAAAACTCAGCGCGTGCTTGGCGCGTTCATTACTCTGTCTTTTTATGAAGCCAGCTCCGGATTTCTCATGCCGATTAAACGAACGAGTGATCACGTAGATATGTCATGCGAAACTCCTTGAGGCATTATAGTCGACCTGCTTATGTTACTGCACTGGTCCACAAAGACCACCAGACCTACTCGCATATCTGAGTCAAACTCCTTGCTGTTCATTTGCCCTGGGTCGTGTTCTTACTGAACCGCTACATATTTGAACGTGCAGTAACCTTTTTGCAATTTAAGAACCAGTCGTGAACTTTGTGACGTAACTGTTTCGGTACGTTTAGCCACCTCTGCCTGAAAACAGTTTTACATTTTCTTAGTAATCAAAAACCTAACGCAAAGGTTTACCATTTAATTAATTTCTGGAAATGTTTGCTATCGAGAACCGCCTTGCCACAGTAAATGAATGTATTATACTCTTTTCAATATGGCAACCTATTTAAGAATCTCCGTCGACTTTCATAAATTTTCGTGCTTTCTTCTAACCAATATACCCCAAAACGAAAAAAATAGGTGCATCAAAATGTTGGTAGAGTGTGATTGTATCCACTTAAATAGCTGGCAATCTTATAACTAAGCTCCTGAATTTCATGACATTCAAAAATTATTCATCATGTTTTATTCGAAAATGTCTTCCTTACCTATATCTTTTTAGTGCGATTTCACTCATAGAAACTTACCTCTTTGCTCGCCTTTAGTCGATCGATTCTCCATCGCCCTTTTTAATGGAATCAATATGTAAGTTCCTCTGCACCGGTTGATGCCCTAAAACTCCTTAGCCGATACAAATCAGGCCTACCGCATTTTTCTCAAACACCACACCTGCTACGATTTGGTTCCCCTCAGTGCCAAACTCATCGTTTTCGACGTCACCTTAAACGTAAGTCTCTTTCTCTCTCTCTCCCTCCCCCCTTAATCAGCACCTTCCCTCATCATCTATTTGCGCATCATAGGTGAAAAAGGGATTTTTTGCCCTTGTTTATAATGGAGTTCGCGTAGCTATCCTTTGGGACTCGGAGATGCAAAGTCATGTTGGTCTGCTGACAATCACGGACTTTATTCGCATTCTGCACAAATACTACAAATCGCCCGATTCGCCAATGTCAGAATTGGAGGAACACCAGATAAAAACCTGGAGAGGTAAGCAAAAACTTGCCCCAACTTCGATGGCGCATCTTATATGTATTTTATACATTGTCGTCAAAAATAGCTAAATTAATTGCTTGGGGTCTTAGTATTTTATTTTCAGACCGTCCTTGCAGGGGACATAGTGTGCGATTTCGTCTTCTTTCTGGAAGGAAATTTGACCATTGTTTTTGTGCAAGCACTATTCTCTGTATCAGTCTTCGTGCTACTTTGTGGACATCTGGACATGATCATCAGAGATCTTGGAGATTTTGAATACGGGCGGGTCCCAACAGTTGCTTGGATTCTTTCTTCGAGGTTGTCTCCTCCAGAACTTAAGCTCAAGAAGCTAAACACAATGCAGCGATTGCAAGCAAATCTATTTAATGGCGGTTCATGATCGCCATGTCACAGTGCTGTCATTGGAACTTGTGGCATCTAATAAGGTAGTCGATGCGCCAGGCCTCAGCCCTCCACGTCCTGGTAACACTGTCGCTGCTGGTCCGCGAATGCCTGTTCGCTAGATCCATGAGCCTGCCTATTTCGCAGCTAACCTTCGCTAAAGGCCGTTCTACTGTCCACCACTTGTGGACGCGCCAGCTAGTCGGCAGTTAGGCTAACGAACTTTATATCTATTTTGGACCAGCATAAGTATTCACGCAGGCGTCCAACGTGCCTACGCTTACCTTCTTAGCTGATGATCGGCTTGTAGTTCTGCAGTTCTTCTCTAGCTTCAAATCTATCCAAAAATGAGAACCTCTTCTGGTCGATCTGAGCGAGGCTAATACGGGGAAAATTGAGTGGTACTGGTTAGTAATCAGTTAGAAGAGATTTTTTCTGTTACAGTACTAATATTTGAGAAATTAAAGTAAAATTAATTTTCTCAAAGCCATCAATCGTACAGGCCGGAATTATTTTTAATCAGGACTACATCAAAGCTTTGACTTCGTATCGACGATATATTTGACAACCGGTTGTTGTTGTCCCGTGGTGATTTTACAGAAGTGTGGAGTCCTCGATTTTATAGGACTTCGACTGACCTAATCACTCTTGAGTATTTCGGAAAGAGAGCAGGTTGTATTGTCACCCGGATTACTTGCAGCCTGAACTCTAGTACACTCAACCTTGCGTCTGAAACAAGTTGAATTTGGTCAATAGAAAGGCGTTGTGAAAGTTACTTAACCACTTCAGTTAAGGAGATCATAGTGCTGGACTACTATGTGCAACATATTTTCCTCTGAACAGCGCTTCTAGACATCTCACCTTGATACTTATAAGGTAGGAAGAAATCATGGCTCAGCATTGCAAGCACATTTGTGGCCGCCAAGTAGCGCTTGGCTCTCGATTAAGCTCATGATTCGATGACAGTCACGCCCACGTCAAATAGTTTCGACTTCGTTTAGCCATCCAGGCAAAGTGGGTGAGGAAAGATTGAGTGCAATAGATGCAATACAAGTCCGTCTCACTATAAAACCATTTAAGTAAAAGTCACCTCGTAGCTTATGACGGTCGAACTATTTTCAGCGACGGAGATTTCTTCAAGGACAGGACTTTAAAATATAGTCTCTTGAAAAAAGCTCAGTATGGTGTTGTAAATATTGCGTGTGTCTCAGCACAAGACTCATCCCGCTTGGTCGTCGGTTTGGATGGATATTAACAATTTAGGTACATTTGTCTTTCCCGTATAGGGAGTTCAAAGGCATTTGCCTATATTTCCCTTAATGAACTTGACTTGACTTGACTCCAGATGCGCATTTGCCCTGTTGTTGGACGCTCCTTTCTATTTCCACTCTATAGAGCAAATGTCCGATAACAACCGCCCCTTTATATACATTACTCCCGAACAAACTCTTCTGGACGCTGTACGAACCCTACTAAAGTACAATGTACATCGTCTGCCAATCATGGACCCTGTTACAGGCAATCCTCTGCACATCCTTACTCACAAACGGCTTCTCAAGTACCTCCATTTCAATGTAAGTTCGTCTTGCACCATATTTATCGGTTTTATTTCATCTCTATCCCAACCAATACACTTCATCCCGCTGTATTGGGTGGCTGTTGGTGAACCTATGTTTATGCTAATCATTTTCCGGAAAGTACCACTGCAAGCTCTGTCTCACCTGTCCTCATGACCAAAGCAGTATGTTTCATACGCCTACAAAGTGTACCGGCTTGGGGGAACCGCGTGCGTGCGTAGCACCATGCAGACTCACCCGTTGGCCTATCTGCAGGCTGCCTGGCACACATGGGGATGACACGGCGTGCAAAATAAGCAATTTATCGTGTCAGGTGATTAAGCGTTGAGAGTTCAACAGCAACAGTATCCCACAGAGATGGGCTCTCACACCTTGACCGCCTTATAAATTTCCATCAAGTCCGATAACGGCATTGTGAGATGTCGACCATGTGCCAGCATTAGATAATTTTCTTTGTGGTTGTTGCCTTGTGATTAGATTCTTGAATCAAAGTGCCTGAAGAGACAACCTCGAACCCAGCTGTAGTCAAAGTTGTCGAGTAAACTCGTGAAAAGAACGTCCGACCTAAGTATTACAGCTTGTGTTACGGCTAAGGGAACCACAGCAGACGTGTCTTCGAACCGCGTTCCCGCCCGCCCTTCCGGCGGCCAAGGTCTGCTACACCCACCTCCCTACGTTGGATCAACTCTCCCCTCCGCCCAATCCGTGTTTTTGATGACGGAACAGCCCCCCCCCGGCCACGCTGCTCCGACTCCTCCTCCTCGCCGCCGGAATTGAGGCCAAACCTGGACCTCTCTGGTACTGCTCGTTCTACCGAGTCCGCCTGGGCCGCCTGGGCCGCCGCGACTGGTCTGTACGTTACGGCTCCTGCAATGGTTGGTGTCATCTCCGCTGCAGTGGCCTCGCCAAAGCTGCCGACTGGTCGCCCGCCTTCGCGTGCCCCAGCTGTCCCGTGCCCCCACCGGTCTCCACGCCTCCAGCCCGTCCTGTCCTGATCCCAACTACTCTGGTCTCCGACCTTGCATTACCGCCTGGTCTTAAGATCTTACAATTCAAGGCCAACGACCTCCTTGGGAAGTTTGACCAGCTCCTGGCCTTCATGCGATCGCACAGCATAGCTGTGGCGGCTATCCAAGAGACAAAGTGGTCTAACTCCACTAAGGTCCCTTCCTGTGCCGATTGCACGGTTGTCCGCCGCGACCGCGGCCGCAACAAGGGTGGTGGCTTGGCCTTCCTGGTGGACAAATCCATTGCCCATCACCATCTACCCCTGCTTGGAGCCGATCCCACGGAAGTACTGGTGATTTTCCTTGATATTGGCCCGGCACCGCTAACCGTCATGAACGTGTACATCCCTCTGACTTCCAGCTGTCCTTCCGGTTTCTCCGCCTCTATCGCTCCCTACCTACCTTCTAGAGACAGTTTGATGCTAGGTGACTTCAACGCCCACCACGACCTCTGCTGCTCTAACTTGGCGGCCGACCCCCGAGGCGAAGCTCTGGCTGATGAAATAGAATGCCCCCCCCTTTGCCGTCCTCAACAAGAACAGTCAAACGCGGCTCCCGACCAACGGCGCCTCCAGCTCACCCGATGTTTCCCTCGCCAGTCTCAGCCTGGTCGCCTCCACCATGTGGAACACGGAAATCAGCCTGAGTAACGACCACCTCCCGATTGTGCTCGAATTGGCTACCGCCGCCGAGCATATCAAGGCCCCCAACCGGCACTTCATCAATTTCAATAAAGCCAATTGGGCAGCGTGCACGACCGAATGCGAAGCCGAGATCGATGGCCTACCGCCTCCCACCTGTGTCCAAACGGCGGAGCGAGCCCTTCATCGACTACTCCTGGCAGCAGCAAGTCACCACATTCCCAGCGGCCGCATCCCCGTTATCCGTCCTAACTATCCACCCAAAGCCTCCCACCTGGAACGAGAGAGAGAGACGAAATACGAGCGGGTGATGCCAGTGACCTGCGCGTCAGCGAACTGAATGGTTTGATCACGAAGGCAATCAACGATGGCAAATGCCAACGCTGGAACGAACTAGTTGCAGACTGCAATTTCAGCGGCGACTCAGCTGCCACTTGGAAGCTTTTACACAACCTGACCAAGCCCCGGGGCTGATACATCTAACCAGTCTATTAGC
>JAYGXS010000362.1:0-29557 GCA_036362985.1 Ligula intestinalis
ATTGGGGCAAATAGGCACTCATTTTGGCCAAATCATGAGTAAGTTTACATTTAAGAAATTTCCTGTGCTAAGAGGAAAGACAAAAAAACCTTCTACTAATATATATTGTGCTGTGGAAGAATTCCATAATTAACAAAAAAAGGTGGAATAATAATCCCTTCCAGCACTGGAAAATTTTGCGTGAAGTTGATGAAGTGGAAGTAAAGCGAAGTTTAAGCAATCGTCTTCATTTTCAGAAGCAAGCAAGAATTGAAGTTTGAAAAATTACGTTTAGCTTCTCTGTGAAGTTTTTTGCAGCAAAGGCAATAACTAAAAGTTTCGGCACGTTTTGTTTAAACCTCACCGCTGACCTAGCGCAAAAGCAAACTTTGTGATATATGTTACCGCGAAGGGAATTAAAGAAAGGCTTCTTGTATGTAAGACATGTAGAAATATACTTTTTTTGGAAACAATACGTTCCGCTCAAGCATTATTTAGAAACGGAACAGACAGAAGAATAATAAGTATTTCAAAAATGGTCATATATGTGGCCTGTTTTTTGCATTCGCACGCTTATTACGGAGCGTGGAATTAATCTCCTTAAGCAGAAAATAATCCATTGTAAAGAGAAAAGTATGTTCTTCCATCTCCAGTCAAAGTGAATAGTTTATCTGCAGGTAACTTAAAGAATTGTCAAAAGTCTCCAATTGCCCTGTGACATTACCTTGGAAAAAGCTAATATACACAGAAGTTCGTCAACTAAATATTCAATAAAAGCACTTTTTAAAGAGGCAAGCTATTTTGGAGTATTTTTATTAATCTTAGGAATCACAATATGCGTGGTATCTAGCAGACATTTTGTATGTTTGACAATGTGCTTCACTGTTTTGAAACATTTCCACATATGAATTACATGGCCATCTTCACAAGAACTTAGATCCAAAAGCTCGTTTTTTCGGTAATTGCTAATTAGTTATACCTTATTTTAGAGGTTTTGATGTAAACGTCAAACAGAAGCGCAATTTATCAACTTATCAATGAAGACACTGAAAACGACCGAAATGATGAGAGACTTTATACCACGATATTCAATTAATAGTTATCCACTAACGGTTATATGCACAAAATATTTTGACTAAAGACACCTTACTTTTATGTAAAGAAAGTGGTTGCCTTACGTTTTGTACTTAAAAATGTTTTAAAATTATTATTCTAACTTATAGCTAGAAGGACATTACCAGCAAAGACAGGGGACACTAAGAAAGCCTTTGTGCCTTGTTAGGCGTCATCAGCTAGCTATTTTGACATCTCCAGAACCTGGAGATTATCGAAAAAATTTTATTTTTCCTAAAAAAACACTTAGTACTTATTAAAGTTTTTTGAGTACTTTATATGCCTAATGCTGCTCATTATTATTTCTTAGTCTTCGTAAATGCGTTCTTGCTGGTATGCGAGAAATAATCAAACATTTACAAACCTAGCCTAGTAGCTTGCAGGAATCGCAGGACTGTATGCCAGTGCATACACGGAAAACATAAAGCTTTCAGACCTTAACAGCAAATATAGCGAACTGACAGTATTTGCAAACATACACTATTTTAGCACCTGAATATATTCATTTTTGAAGTATAAAATTTAAAGAAAAAGGGAATTAGAGACCGAGTGTGGTTTCTTGCAGGCCAACGAAAAGCGGTTAATTTGGAGGATATGTTTAAAAACCAAAATTTATTTTTTTTAAAAAGGCTGGAAAAATAACCGGAAAACAACGAGTAGAGAACGAAAAGAGCAAGCGAAACAGTTTTTTAATCCTCCCATCATTATCCTCGATGGTGTTCTGGATGTCTCTTTTGTAGATCCTTGAACAATTTCATTTTCACTTTTCACCTGCATTTGTCCACACGGTTTCATGAAAGCAACAATAAAGAAACACCCAGGCATCCTCGACCTTAAACGAGGTGTCTTCTGTTATCAATGTTGCATGGCTTCATGTTTTTATTAATTGAGCTCGTCTGCCTCAAACACTTTGAGCATATATCAGCCGTAAACACGCAACTCCCAATCGCATTTCTGCCGAAAAATATGAGAATCCTTCCCGGAACAGTTTGTAAAGGCTAACAGAGTATTCAATTTTCTTGGGTCTATACTACGATTTCTCCATTTCTGCTTTCCTTTTACCGTCGCAACTTGCCCCACTTAGCGTTACCTGTTTTCCCGTAAATATTATCCAACCTGGAGTTTTAATTGTCTTTTTCACTGCGCACTGAAGTGGCCTCTGAGTGTCAATTCATAAAACCTCAACACCTTAACTGCGGTCAAGTGCGTGCTATGATGTCACTGTAAAGAGCATACAGTGTTTGCGAGAGTCTCAACCTCTGCCTTTGTCTTGACAATACAAAATGCCTTCCTCGCGATAGACCGAAGAAACCCCAAACCTCTTCAAAACTGATGCTGCTCACTAAGAACTGAAAGGTTTTTATGTCTGGGGGCGGGGAGCGGGAGGGCAGATAACACCCTTATCTAAAATGCCCATGCATAATTAATGTTTGCGCGGATCAGACAGGATTTTGCTCTGGTTGCTTATGCCTGCTCTGCGGAAAAATGCCCACAACCATACAACAGCAGTTTGGCGCTATAAACTTAAACGTCCCTAAGCGCAGGCCTGAAATATTGTTCGAATGACAGGAATCCACACAAGATAGTCTTTCCTGGTGAAGAAAGACGTGTAGTAAATAAATTCCCCACGTTTGTGGCAGAGGACTCCACTGTCATTATGCGAGACGCAGATGAAATCACTTAACTCTAACCACATGTTTAATCAATGCATTCAGATGAACAAGATTGCTTGGGTGAGGTAGAAATATGTGATTAAAATAAAACATCTGCTAGCTTTCCGCAGAGCACTTTATACAACACCGTAAGAAGAAGATAACTAATAAGTTTGGTATTTAATTTGCGTCATTTTGTCGTATATCTCTTAATAACTACTACCTTCGGGTTACCTCAGGCAGCAACACCTTCATTAAAAAAACCTGAAAAATTGGTGTGAAGCGTTAACGTTACTGTTGCAGACAAAACAAATGCTTTTTGTTAAATAGTTTTAAAGAAAACATTGCTTTTTGCTCTAATTTGAAAAAGGGTTCCTGAAAGTCATTACTGACTTGAGGAAGCATATACTAAACGTACTCTTGCTGAAAGAACAGACGGGAAATGGTTTAAGTCATTTGAGAGAGATAATTTTTATGTTGAAATTTAGAAACGTTAACGATAACGAAAAACATTTTAAATATGAAGAGCTATAAGTCTTAATTTATCACGTTCCAATTTAGCTGCCAAAGGTAATTTTGAAATTATTAGGAGTTAATAGATCCCATGATGGCAGAGGTTAACACGCATTAGGAATGGTAATGCACTAAATTTTTGGGAACCACATGAATTGAATGAGATACAAAAATAACACTGAAAAGCCCCGTGTTGCACCCCGTGTTGCACTCAAGACATCCATTTCGCATCAAGTCGTGAACAGTGGAGCAAACTGGATCTATTAGGATACTTCAAACGGTAAAAACAGTGTGTTCGACGAGATTTTCTCCCATGCACAAATAAATTCACCGAATCGGTCAGCCATCTGTTGATCAGACCAAACGCTGGTGAGGCAAGAAGGCTACGTCTACGGCGTGCTATCATATGCATATATAGCAGTAAGCTTTAGCTCATAAGGGTTTTGCAGACCTTCATTAACGCGTGCCGTGACCCGAGAGGGGTCAGTTTTTCCCAGTGCATCTGCAGAGCAGCTGTATTAAAAAAATCGCTTTATTTACACAATCCCACTCTGATTCCATTAGCGGACGGATGTCGCATTAAAAGAGTTCAACTTAAATAGCTCTGGCTGTCGATTAATTGCCCAAGGGTTTGCTACTGAAGGGACAAAATATACACAAATCTGTAGCAAGTAAGGTACCAGAGGGTCTCTTTGACACTGTTGTCTAGCCTTCAGCTAGGGTTAACGCACTTCTTTCGCGTTTCTATTGGTCAGTTTTGAGAATAAGGTGAAAAATAATATTAAGAGAACGTCCCAATTAACAAACAACCAGGGAGCTTCGGCGCAGTGTGAGCAAATTATACGGAAAAAATGAAAGGTGGTCTGCTTGTGGACGTTTTTATCTTCTTTGAAGTGCCGTAGTTCTACTATTCACAATAAAACATTTCGGGGCTTAAAGCAGGGTGATCAAAGTAAGAAATCAGGCCCCTTGGCTGCATGTAAAGAAGTGCATGTTTTTTTAATATTACTGATTAATGGTCTTCGTTTGTTCGAAATGCCAAGTCTGAGTCAGCTAGCGCCGTGACTTCAAAACTGCCGACCCACAACTCACGCCTCGGCGCGTGTACATACAACCATCGCCCGGTCCGCGTGGTGCCTGCAAGCCATAATCCTTTGTGTTTTTGGGCCGCATATGTTGTTAATTTACCTAGTAGGATTCGATCCCGTTAGTATTGTAAGCGAAAGCAGAAATCCTTTGAACACTCCACAGAATGCGTTTTAATGTAAAATGAGATTATTTGCTAGTTTATGAAATGCAAACTGAAATTGTCAAATGTTTTAGATTCGAATGAAGTGACATAGGTAGGGTTGGAATATTAATTACCTTGCATCTTAGTCCACAAATGCTTCAGTCACGTCCGGATGTTGGCTTTTAATGGAGCCTCTTGGCCACCGGCGGTAAAAACAACATTTCGTAATAACTGACTGCTTAATTACTGCGAATCTCTCGCATTCATTTTGGAGCCCCCTGTTTTACAGACGAAGCCTTCGTCGTATCCATTTCGCATAATAGTACATCGTTTTCAGTTTTATACATAAAGTAGGGAAATATATTGGTTTTATATAAATTCCCAATTATGAGATCTTTAAGATTATGAAATGTTCATGCAGTTATTATCATATCTATTCTTTCATTTATGTTTTATATAAAGTATACAACATAGTCCACATCTACTACAAAATTTTATGAAACTCTGAATGTAAATGTAACAGCAGGGGGATCCAAAACTACTCTGCAAGGTTAAACATTGTTTAAAACCGAAGAATACACTTTCCTCAAAAATGGAATTTGAAGACAAGATAAAGGGTGTTTAAATGCAGGTTTTCTATGAAATATACACGAATTTATGGAGACGTCGAAAGTCAATGAGATGCTGTTAAACTACCTAAGTGGCTAATTTTTAAAGGATGTACTGTATTCAAGCAAAGAAAAAATACCACTCGAAGGCCGACATCCTGCCACGACTTAAAATAGTTGGGATTGGGCCAAAAGATAAATAATAGTCGAATTCCATTCACCCAATTTGTTCAAACGGAAATCTCATTTAATTGTTTCGGCTAATATTTAATCTACTGTAGGACAGCACTTTCCAAAATTGAAGCCTAGAGACTTGTCAGGTCAAGGAAATACTGAATCCAGTGCGCTCTGGGTGTTTCTTCAACAGGTATGCCAAGTATATGGGCCGCTACGCAAATAGACTTACGCTCAGGCGTTATCAGAGATCGCAGACAAAGGGAGAAAGTAGGTTCAGCTCTGAGCTAAGGTTTTGAAGGCGTGAGAGGGGATGACAGCTTCTTGATTGCTTAAATCATGTCAATGCTTTAAGGCTTAACCACATGGACTGGGAGGTGCTAAGTCACGTTTACTGATGGCAGGGAATGGGCGTATCCAGGCCATCTGCGTATATGTGCACATGCGTTTGCGCATGTAGGCGTGTGCCTCACTCCCCCGACAACAGGCAGGTGCATGGGATTAGATTGGGGGTCGCACTCGCATGTGGGATGCGCTAGTTGCGCTGGCGTGAGCCCGTATAAGCCCTTACCTACTGCTGTGGAAACCGACGATATGACAGCCTTTCCGCCCACTTTCAGCCAGCCTGACACGGACGAGTCACTGGTGTATAGGGGATGAAAGGGCGAGTGAATTTGATCTAGATTGCATCCGCTGTTTGCTTCTTCGATGGATAAGAATAAGGACGCCTTATAATTTTACTCTGTGATGGTACCCATGCAAACTGGCGAATTCGCGCTCCGAGGACAAAAAAATACAATTATTTTGCAATTAACCGGTGACAGTTGAAACAGTCAGTTAACATAGAAGGCACAGACACGATCACTGGGACATGCACTTTATTCGCCTGGCTTTTCGAATTCAATTTTGAAGTAATTTCCAGACAGAGAGAAAGAGATCAGAGTACTTTGAACACAAGGGATTTAAACCTTCCTAGGTACGCTGCGGCATACCTATGACAATTAAAATTCCTCCCCCTCTCTCGAGGATGGCTGCCTACTAGCAAGTTAATTGATGGATGGCTACCGCACAGGTCGTGAAATACTGAAATTTCATCACTCATACCGAATTTTGGCGCAATGGTCGCTCGGCTTTCTACCCCACTGGCGTTCAAAGCGGAAGATGTGTCCATCTGTGCACGCCCTGAATGGCGCTTTGATTTGGCGATACTGAACTTCAAAATCGAAAAGGGGTTGGGCAGGTCATTCCACTTGTTTATATACTGGGGACCGGGACCAATGACTCAAGCGACACACAGTTCACGCGACTGTCACTTCTTGCGAGAACCTCGGCTTCATCGAATGTGAATGTGTGGCTGGGTCTCGCCGAATTGAGCATAGCTTTAGAGTTGGCGTCAGTTCTTTGCACTGGTGCCGCGTGTTCGGCAATTCGCATCGTCAGAAGTCTTCAATGTTCTTTGATTTTAGTCCCAAAGAGAGAGTTGCTGATGTGGAAACATGTGTGGATTAATTATAATCAAATTCCCTCACGAATGGGGGAGGGGAGCCCGACAGTAACTTCTGAATGTTTTTTTCGCTGCAGGGTGGTGTGGCAGGTTCTGGGAACGGATAAACTTGGTTGAGCTTGGGAAACGGAAATTGAAGGGCTTGCATGAATACCAATTGCGAGCACATGGTGGGGCTGGCTAACCGTATGACGACTGATATCCCCTGGCGGAGGAACTTACACTAATTGGTCGGCAATTTTCTTGATGACCCGTATTAGCGTCGTCAATTGCCATGTCGGATTTTGGTGGAATATTTTGTCAGCCAATTGATCCACCAACAGTAACAATGGACGCTATTTTCCTCTGTCCACACCCCACATGACTAGGTATTCTGCCGGGCAAAGTCTCAAAACGGAAAAGGGAGGTAGGAGGTCAGTACACTTGTGAGTGCCGGTGCGTCACGATCCTATGAGCAGGGTGGCTCATCTGTCTAGCCGAAGGCTGCTGGATGTAACCTGACTCTAGTATTCACCCTAGCCCAACTCTACGCGTTCCACCTTCGTCCCATTAGCCCAATTTCCTTATTTTTGAACTACGCAGCCTGCCCTTAGGGATATCATCTAGACAAGCAGATTGTAGGCAACCTAGCTCTTGTGCACACTGCTTTTTATCTGAACACCCTATTGGAGTCGCATTTTCTGATGCAGCAAATGCTGTCGAATCACCTCCTTAACGAAAAGATTTGTAATTTTGGAAGGAAATCCACATTGACTTATAGTTCACCAAATTTTCTGAACTACTAACGGTCGTAGGCTACATTAACAGATACCTGCTCTTGTCGCTACTAGAACGCATTATTTTCATGGGGAAAAATTAACAAAACTGTCACCACATACTCGACTTTTGAGTACTCGGTTCGCATAACTCAGGCGATATAAGGTGTGCAGGATTACCTTATTTTAGTGGAGGGATTTCCCTTCTTTAGACCTTCGCATTTGTAAATTGTGTTGATTGAATGCTATAAAGAGCAGAACTAACACCAACAGGAAGTCGTTTGCTCTACCGCATGTCCAATTTCCAGAAATATTAGTGTACTGCACAGGTAACCATCAAAGGACCTACTACGAAGTGGTTATTTTAATCACTGTGTGTACAGTAAAAGGCTTTTGTGTGCATTTTTGCTAGCTAACACATTCCACGTCAACGGAACTGCGTCAGCTTAAATGATCGTTTCGCGTTCATGTGAAAAAACCTTCAAGTATTTAAAGTCGAACAATGGAACCAACAATTAGGCATAGGAGACGAAAATTGGTCCGATGAATGCGAGCAGACAGATCTATCATTTGCGGGCAGAATGGCTCAGCGTCGTTTTTAGCTTCATTTTGGAGGTGCTTTTAAGATATAAATAACAATCAATTAAATGATCTAGCGCATTGAAAAGAAACAAATTATTAGAGGTTTCTAAATTGATCAAAAGCATCTGATAACTTTAAGAAGCATAAAGTATTTGGATATATAAAGATTTGTATGATCTTGCTTTTGTTATTTTATTGTATTCCAAGATCTTTCTCAATGACGACGCTTTGGCCTGTGGCCTTGTAGAAATTTTTTTATTTCTGCAACATCCATACGTCAAGCTAAATTCTCTGTACTGCGGTCAACCACAGCTCGACCAACGCTAAGCGACGAAAATGCATGCAATTCCCGTAACAGAATTTTGGCATTCATAATCAGCTTTCAGGCAGTTGAGCATTTCTTAAACCTGCTTATTCAACTAATTCTTGAAAAAAGTCAATATGAGAGGTCAAAAAGACTAATTTTTAAACGTTTGTGGTGTTTGCGGTAATCACAAAACCAAAGGGAAACTAGAGGGCCGAATACCTTCAAGGGATTAGCCCATAAAATGTTCTTGCCTGCCTGGATTTCTTTAGCCTCCTTCATTAATGCGGTGAGGCTTCTACGATCCGTGCGCTGCTTCTTGGGTTATATACTCTGACATACGGAATCTATCGTTTTGCTTCATTACTAAGTGCCTTATAGTTTACAACCCTAGCGGCCCTTATACATAAATGCAAGGTTTAACAATTACATCGTGTATGCATTCGATCTAACGAAAAGTTCCTTATGGAATGCGGAGGAACTCACGTGGTTCTTATAAAACTTTGTAGTGAACGTTGATCATGTGATACACTTTATAGGCAAAATTAGTATAAAAACGGATAGGACTTACTATGAATGAACATTTCAAGTTCCTAAGCAAATTTCTAATAAATAACTTTTTAAAACCGAAAGGTACCCTTTCTCCAAGTATAACATTTTTAGGCGTAATTTGCAACCAACGAAGTACAAGAAAAATATTTTTGTGCTTGTGTTCCGTAACAGATACTTGAATTTATAGGGAATTTAAAACCATGGGAATTTTGTAAACTACTCAAGTAGCCATACATTTTTAGGCGTTCAGAAAGGATTTTGCACAGTTTGCTGACGTGACTGCAATATTTTGAGATAGGGTTGTACGACAATCGAACAGATTTCAAATTTTGGTTGACATTCCATGAGATAAGGAATCTACTATGTAACCTGTTTTGCGCATGCGCGATTCTTTTTTACCATAACGTTACTTTCTGGCAACGGTGTAAGCTTCATAAAATATGGGTAAGTAGTTTTCGGTATACTATGTCCTCTGCCGGGTTTCCATATGATGGTTTTCTCCTTTAGGGTTATCTACACATCTAACATAAAAAAGTTGCTGAAGGCATTTTCTCTTTAAGGACTCCTAAGACGTTCAGCTTCCTCATATATTGGTTTGGTCCATATTCTTAGACGCACCAAGATAGGAATCCAAACCGCATCAGAATATGAACCTCCAAAACGAGGACCTATGAAGCCCATAGGCGACTAAAAACCCCTTCCAATAATTGGTACCTTTAACGAAAGTAAGAAGGGGGTGTTTTATGGATTAATGTCATCGTCCTTTAGCCGTTTTTATCGCAAAATCAGGATGAGATAAGAAAATGCCCCTCCACGCACGCCCCGATAAATGGTAATTAATTTTCTACCACAAACTGAATGCCTCTGCTCCTCATTTTGTGTCGTTTTCCCTAGTAATGCCCACCTTTAGGATTCATTCCATGATTATCAATATGCCATAAACTAGCCAAAACAAGTATTAAATATTTTTTGGACCACATGAAAGGTGCCTTGCGTGTAAATCAAAGTATCCAAGAAACGATTGGTACTGTCACGATTAATTTTAAAATGGAAATAAGGAAGCCAGAGCTCACAGCTTTCTATTAGTACTGTTTTACTGCAGTGCATTTACTCAGATTTACAAATCTGGATGGCGAAGGAAGAGCTCACTCTTTTCTGGATATAATGTGACAATTTTTCTAGTCTCCCAACAATTACGCTAAACGGACAGTAAAGGTTATCGAATTTTAGTTGAGTAAACCTTATTCATTAAAACTTATACACACTGTTAAAATGCGCTCAAAGGCATAGCTTGTGGTTAAGATACGTAATTAATCGCCATACTGACAACATAAATACTACGTAAAATTCCAGAGATACGTGGTTAACCGATCTTAAGACAATGCCAGACACAGCTACGAGGGGTTTGGATCATCAGTTGGTCTCTAACCGTTCTCTGTGTTTTCTGGTTTCTAAACTCCAGTTTTAGCCTGCCTTGCTTCGTATCAAGTTTCAGACCGAGCCTGAAGTCATCTCTCGTGAGAGATTTACTCCAAGTTGGCACATCAATTTTCTTGGAAATGAAACGGGACAGAATTTATGGTAGTTGTTCATACAGGACACTGTTTGATTATAAGACTCGGAAATATGTTTTGTGTGAGAACGGTTCCCTTTCGTGAAATACACAACACCCGAAATACCCTAACTGACCATTCGAATTTTAGGCATCAGACCTTATCACTTTGGTTACCTAAGCCATCTATCCTCAAAAAAGGTCCACACCCCAGAATGAGTTCATTGAAATCAGAACCCATCGTGTGTGTGTGTGTGTCTCTGAAAGCCCCAAAACATTTTCAGGCAGGACCTGGAGTATTTAGGTCAGGCCGTTTCTGCAACCGTAGTATGCTAACAGTGCAAAATCAGCCGGATATTCCTGAGCTGGTGCATACAAATGGCCAAATGATTCAAAAACGAGATGCACCGTCTCATGCGGGCTTTCAGGAAGTTTTCCTAGACATCTTCGGGACATCCGGTGGAGGTGAGAAAATCTCCAGGCATTAGTCCATTCTGTGCTGTCGTTTTGGCTCCAGTCACCTAGAGGGATTGTTTGGCTGCTGAGACGTCCAATTTCCGATGGACTGATTGTATGCCTGTTCAAGTGTGGCTGGTCAAACATGGGGGTGGCCTGACCGACCTGGGCAAACGCAGTGCACATAATCGCGTGCTCAGTAAAGCTCTGGCGACTGGGGCTCTGGCTGGGGGAAAGGGGAGGCAGTAAAGCACTTCCCCGACTAAAGGGATTTATCATTCGTTGCCACTGTGACGTAGGGAATCCGACATCTGTACGCGCGCCTACACTAGAAAGAGAGGGGGTGGGGGGTAGGGAGGGGTCAGAACAGCCGGGACCTCTTCCGCAGGTTGCGGTGTTCAACGGTCGAGGCAACGGGCAGCGGATGTGCACAAAGTCACTGCTGCCATGCTCTGGCCCTTTGACAGCTGTTGCCATAGGCAGCAGCTGTCTTCAAGGCGGTCCCACTTGCAGACGGGCCGATTTCTCCGCCCCCCTCCCCTCCGTTAAACAGTTGTCTCGATAACGGGGCAGCTGTCGGAACAGGGAGCAACCCTGGTTACGCTCAGAGTCATCCCCTCCCACATCATCCTGAGCGTCCGGCTGGGCCAGTCGCACACTGGGCACTTCGCAGTGGTGGTATTGTTTTTTTCGGTAGGAGTAAATGAATAGAACTGATATGTGAAGGACACCACGAACGGTCTCCTCCTAAAGAGGGTCCGTAAAGCGTCTTTCGTTAATTATAATGTAGAAAAAAACTACTCTGATGCAAAGCGGTTGGATCTGGGGGAGTCAGCGTTTGTTTGCCTTCCAAAAACACTATATATGCTCGACTGGTGCTACCGAAATTGCGATGAAGTTTCCTAAACCGAACAAGTGACACTTCATCTAACTAGCCCCTTGATGCTTATTGTTCTAGGGTTTCATCCGACAGAGGTAATTCTCGAAATACTACTAGTTGAGCATGCGTTTGCATCGACCAGCACAGTATTTTGGTAAACGGACTAATTACAGCATTTACGCAAATAGAGCAATGCAGTGTTCAAATGCTAGGAGGTGAGAAATATGGCAGAATAACCAGAGTCCACCAGTATCGTTTGATCAGGCAAGTGTCAACAGGGTATGGTGGAAAGGGCGGGAGGGCTGGACTGAGCAGTGTCGGGTGGCGAAGAGGACGTGGGAACCCACGGGCAACTTGGCAATTAATAGACTTGTGTATATAGTAAACGCGGTGCTTTGCCGATGTCTATGTTTGCGCAGAAGACCGCCTCGTGTAACCTGGTTATGGCAGTTTCTACTGATGGCAGTAGACGCCATCCTAGTGAATTGGTTAGCTCGGTGGGACCTTGTGGCACAATCAGAAGGCTTTGATGGGGTCTCTGTGATGCCTGAAATCAAACACATGTGCCAGAATGTGCGTGTTTTGTTCTTATTTTTTTCCTAGTAGGTGCCTTTTTGGATAAGCACTAACTCAACCAACCTACGTATCCGATTACACAGGAGTAAGTGAGCGAGGAGAGATGCACCTAAATTTGGTTTGAGCTGGTTACTTATCTTTACATTGCCGCTATAGGATGAGCGTGAGCAAAATTACCACTGGGACTTCGATTATTGGTGAAAGTCAGTGTAGCAGTTTGATGGAAGCGTCTCCTCATCAATTCACTCGGTGCATGAATTTTACTGGATTTTCCCTACAATTTCTTTTACAAGGTCGTTTGGGTTATCCATCCTCAAGAATTAAGTTCCAATTCCTTCCAAACTCCTGCTCTGTACCATGTATTGAGCATAATTCGCTCGCTTGCTTTGTGCCAAATAAAGGGCAAAATTATTTTTTTCAAGTTAAGGGCCACAAAACTGTGCATCTTCATGCATTGTGTAGACCAGCGTTTCTTTGATAAGTGCTTCTTCGAAAACCACCGTAAGGCCGTTTGGCTTATGAGGACGTCCACGAAGCGGAGTGAACACGTCACGTCAATCTCCAGCATAAGGATACCTATTTTTGAACGTCTGAAAGCTCCGTTGTTTGGGTTTTGGCAGTTTAAACTTTATATTCTTCCAGTCAGTTCAATAGCGGAGGAAATAGTTCCTCCTGTTGGGTAAAAAGGGCCAATAAAAATGACACTTACCCTCCACGCGTGATAAAAGATTCGGCAAAGGCAATGTTTGAGTATTAAATAGAGATAGGGAGAGATCATTGCAATTGTTAATGAACTGTGGCGCAGAGAGCCACGACTAAGATGGAATGCGAGAATTTTTAACTCATCAAACATAAACTTATGTCCAATTACTATCGAATGGGTTTCAACATCAGGGTCGGTATCAATCTCTTTCAGTGTCCTTGTCTGTTTGGGCAGTCGCGTTCAAGGTGCCATGGTGGTTTCTCCGACGTGGTTGCTCCACCCGCAACTGCAACAGCTATTCTAAAAGACGCCAGGTGTTTTTTCATAAAACAACAGGTCTTTCGACCTTGGCACTGAATGTCGAGCTCTACTCCACGTGCGGACCACACTCCGAACAGTCAGCCAAACAACTTTCGAAGCTTTCTTACTATACAAAAGTTTGCCAAAAATTGGGTTGAATAAATGAAAGGGTTCACGTTCTAGGTATCTGCATGGATAAGGAAGAAGACTTGTCGAACACTGGATCAATATATTTATTGTCCTGAGCTTTCGAACTCTTGTAGCAGTCCATCTTCAGAGGTGAGGAGTAGCAACAAAACAAAGGTGATTATAGTGGCCATAGGCCAATAAACTGTCAGAAATAATCAAGTTGTCAGGGCGTTAGAAACAGCTATCAAATAGAAGGGGGAGGGAGGCAATATGCTGTCAATGGAGTTGGCGGGCAATTATAGTGGTGTACGCTAATAAACTGTCCGTGGAGCAGGGGGTCATGAACAGCAATTAGTGAGGCCTTGTTACCCGTTTGAGGGCCCTGGAAACCCTGGCTCCTTTTCTGCCTGGCCCGTCGTGCAATCTTCTTCGTTTGGTTTGGTCCTGTTTTGTCCTTCGCTCTCATAATGGCACAATACTTTATAGGCAGCAGGGAGGTCTAGATTCCTGTTGATGGAGTTGGCATTTGAGTTCCATGCCTCAAGCATCAGCCTTTCGGCTTTTGAGTTTCCTCGGATTACGATGGTTGCTCCTTGGAGATCGAAGTTATGGCCTGTCCCGCGACATGTGCTGCAAGTTGAGAATTTGGGTCTTGTCTCATAGCTGCCCGTTTGTGCTCGTGAAGGCGGGTCTGCACTTTGTGGCCTGTTTCTCCAACATAATTGCAGTCTCCCTCGTTGCGAAGTATCTTGTGGACAACTGCGGACGTTTATGTAGGAGGCAATCTGTCCTTATATTGCATCACCCGTCGGTGTATTTTCACCTGCGGTCGATGGGCTATGCCTACGCCAGCAGGTTGCAGGTTGGGTCGTTTGCGTGGACACGATTCATCCTATTGTCTGATCAATAAACCGGCCTTATGCCACTAAGCTGGTAGCTGATTGGATGGTTGTTGTGGGAGCAACATTTACATATAGTTTGATAAAACCTTACATTATCACGGTTTTTATTCAAATTTTTGTTAAAAGCATTATTTAAGTTCAGCAATGATACCCATGTAAGCATTAAGAAAGTCAAGTTAAGCGAACGAACGTTTTCGATAAATTCATCATCAGGCAATACAGTAATATAAGGGAGGGTAGAGTTAACGAAAGTTTTAGGCAAACCAATCAGTAGTTACAAGGGGGAGAGAGGTGAAACAGGATCAAGGGGGATCAAGGGGATTAGATTCTAGTCTTAATTGGGGACAGAGAAATGGTGGTGGGGGGAGAGGGGAAGGGGAAGGAGTCAGACAATTAGTTAATGTCATCCAGTGGTCCTCGTCTCGGGTTTTGTTGGGTTGTGTGACGACGCAAGGTGTCAACGTCTTGAGACTGTGTCGGTGACCATTGGATGCTTGATGCCGCTGTCTCATCATTGTTTCGCGACGTAGTAAGAGGCGTGAGGGCGGATGTCGAAAGGGCTTTTGGCCACGGGAGCCCTAGAGCCGCTACAAATGCTTTCTGCGCACATAAAACTGGGTTTGTGAGGCGAATGGCGACTGCTTCTGCCGTCGCAAGTATCCGCTGACGCAGGAACTTAGAGTGTTTAGCCGGAACTTTATAGACGACTGTAAATGCTTGGTTGACGTCTACCCGATGACCGCTGTCTACCAAGTAAGCCAGAATTGCGCTTGATATCGACTTAGTTTCGCCTCTGTTTAACCACGCAGGGTGATGCTCTCGCATGCGCTTGGATAGACGTCTAATCGTTCGACCAATGTAACTTGCCCCACAGGAGCATGTAAAGTTGTAGATACACATTGATCTGGTCTGGAACGGCAGTCTATCCTTGCCTTCAAGGCGAAGAAGTGGAGTGCTTGAGAACAATAATCTTAACTTTGCTGCTGGATATGTACGCGCGATTGCAGCGTTTAGACGAAGCTGTAGAAGTTCGCTTGCTGGATCTCCTTGAAAAGGCAATGTAAGAAATACGGTTTTCTTCTCAGCCGTCGGTACCTCCGGTCTTGGTGGGCGTTCCTCCATAAACTTATCGATGAATTTATCTGGAAACCCATTTTCTTGTAAGGTATTTTTAAGCAGTGTGAGTTCATCCTCCAGTGTCTCTGGAGAACATGTTCTCCTAGCTCGGTTCGTGAGGCAGCGGACGAGGCCTCGTTTCTGACTTAGTGGCACAAAACTGTAGAAGTTAGTGTATTGCCTTGTCCAGGTATTCTTACGAAATACACTTCTAACTATTGATCCATCAGATCCTCTACTAAGGAGGACGTCCAGAAAGGGGAGGCACTGTCTGTCCTCTTTTTCCAAAGTGAAGGTTAACGTTGAGTGCACCTGATTCACTTTATCTAAGAATGTGTCAAGCTCAAGTCTTCTGTCTGCTATTATAAATATATCATCCACATAGCGAGCATAGGCTGGAAGGTCTTTTATAATAGGAGAAAGTTTGTTGCTCTCCATTTTACCAACGAATGGCAGTTTTGGATGACTTAAACGATGAAGAAAAAATGAATTTCAGCAGCTACGTACAGACTGTGAATCAAAGAC
The DNA here is from genome assembly GCA_036362985.1 of Ligula intestinalis. Classification (NCBI taxonomy): domain Eukaryota; kingdom Metazoa; phylum Platyhelminthes; class Cestoda; order Diphyllobothriidea; family Diphyllobothriidae; genus Ligula; species Ligula intestinalis. The sequence continues at coordinate 16,107 of JAYGXS010000362.1, forward strand.
GTATGGAAGTAAAACGGACAAAACTCATCCGCAGTATCAATCCAACGAAGGCTCAATCCTCATTCCCAAGTGATCCGGAGCCGTACGTACATAATTTTACCAACATGACGCTTGACAAAAACCTGCTTGAAATACTATCTCTAGGCCACAAATTTTGTTTTCCTTATAGAAGGCCAAACAGATTAGGAGCAGAAGTGCAATTCGAAAAACTTTTGAGTCAGACACATGACTTAGTACCTACAACGCCAGAGGATGCAGAGTATTTCAAATCTTCACTCGTTTATTGTTGCTATCAATATCTTAGAACTAAACCTTTAAGTATTGGACAGATCACGAAAGATCATTTGGAGAAGCTCAAAGTTTTACGCCAAAATACTGATATATTCATAACAAAACCGGATAAAGGTTCTGGTTTCGTTCTTATGAGTCAAAGTATTTACGTCTCAAAGATTGAATCAATCCTGGCTGACGAAACTAAGTTCAAAAGGGAAAGACAGAATAAGGATCAAACGGAGAACATAGAAACTCAACTCACTACTTGTGTTCGGAAACTGAAAGACCGAGGTTTTCTTAGTGAACAAGAGTAAGAAGCGCTGAAACCCACAGGCACAGCTCCCCCAAAGCTTTATGGTTTGCCAAAGATTCACAAACCAGACGTTTCAATACGGCCAATAATGGAAATGTGCAACTCACCCTATCATGCAATTGCAAAGTGGCTGGCAGAAAAGTTGAAACCGATTCGGCACCAAATAGCACCGCATAGCCTACGGGACACGTTTGAATTCGTCGAATCCATAAGAAACACTAATATCAACGGTAAAACGATGTCATCCTTAGATGTCGCGTCACTGTTCACCAACATTCCCCTCATAGAAACCATAGAATTTTTGTGTGAAGAGATTGTTAAAAAAGAGTTCCCAATCGGCATGCCGATCGGAGACATGAAGCAATTACTCTTAAGCTGCACTTTAAACGCGCAATTCAGCGTTTATTGGCCAATTCTACCGCGAAATAGATGGGGTAGCGATGGGATCACCACTTGGACCTCTTTTAGCGGATACTTTCATGGGCAAAATGGAGAGCAACAAACTTTCTCCTATTATAAAAGACCTTCCAGCCTATGCTCGCTATGTGGATGATATATTTATAATAGCAGACAGAAGACTTGAGCTTGACACATTCTTAGATAAAGTGAATCAGGTGCACTCAACGTTAACCTTCACTTTGGAAAAAGAGGACAGACAGTGCCTCCCCTTTCTGGACGTCCTCCTTAGTAGAGGATCTGATGGATCAATAGTTAGAAGTGTATTTCGTAAGAATACCTGGACAAGGCAATACACTAACTTCTACAGTTTTGTGCCACTAAGTCAGAAACGAGGCCTCGTCCGCTGCCTCACGAACCGAGCTAGGAGAACATGTTCTCCAGAGACACTGGAGGATGAACTCACACTGCTTAAAAATACCTTACAAGAAAATGGGTTTCCAGATAAATTCATCGATAAGTTTATGGAGGAACGCCCACCAAGACCGGAGGTACCGACGGCTGAGAAGAAAACCGTATTTCTTACATTGCCTTTTCAAGGAGATCCAGCAAGCGAACTTCTACAGCTTCGTCTAAACGCTGCAATCGCGCGTACATATCCAGCAGCAAAGTTAAGATTATTGTTCTCAAGCACTCCACTTCTTCGCCTTGAAGGCAAGGATAGACTGCCGTTCCAGACCAGATCAATGTGTATCTACAACTTTACATGCTCCTGTGGGGCAAGTTACATTGGTCGAACGATTAGACGTCTATCCAAGCGCATGCGAGAGCATCACCCTGCGTGGTTAAACAGAGGCGAAACTAAGTCGATATCAAGCGCAATTCTGGCTTACTTGGTAGACAGCGGTCATCGGGTAGACGTCAACCAAGCATTTACAGTCGTCTATAAAGTTCCGGCTAAACACTCTAAGTTCCTGCGTCAGCGGATACTTGCGACGGCAGAAGCAGTCGCCATTCGCCTCACAAACCCAGTTTTATGTGCGCAGAAAGCATTTGTAGCGGCTCTAGGGCTCCCGTGGCCAAAAGCCCTTTCGACATCCGCCCTCACGCCTCTTACTACGTCGCGAAACAATGATGAGACAGCGGCATCAAGCATCCAATGGTCACCGACACAGTCTCAAGACGTTGACACCTTGCGTCGTCACACAACCCAACAAAACCCGAGACGAGGACCACTGGATGACATTAACTAATTGTCTGACTCCTTACCCTTCCCCTCTCCCCCCACCACCATTTCTCTGTCCCCAATTAAGACTAGAATCTAATCCCCTTGATCCCCCTTGATCCTGTTACACCTCTCTCCCCCTTGTAACTACTGATTGGTTTGCCTAAAACTTTCGTTAACTCTACCCTCCCTTATATTACTGTATTGCCTGATGATGAATTTATCGAAAACGTTCGTTCGCTTAACTTGACTTCCTTAATAGCATTATTGTTAACATAGGCGTGTTGATTCGGGTCAACCAATATTCCCTCAGGAGTCACAATAAGAACCAAATATTAACGGATAGGTTGATTTTTATGCAATCATAAAAATCATGTGTTCATCTATACATCTAACCCCGCCTCAAATGAAGTTAAAAAATTTGAATAAAGACGAAGGCTGATCAAGCACCGGAAAGGTCTCTTTTATCTTCTAGGCTTTCAAACCCGTACAGGAATTCAGCATCAGAGTTAACAGCAGCAGCAAGATACGCGACACTGCAAACCAATCAAAGATCAGTGACGCAGGTCGGGCGGTGACTGTGTGGGTCTCGGCACGCTGGCACCAAATCGATACATCGATTGATTGAGTTTCATTTGGGGACCAGGGTTCAAAACATCAAAGGAACTGTTCTAACGTTCGAGCAGCCTTTTATTTTACGCATTCAAAGACTTGGTACGCAAATCTCCGCAGTTGTTGGTTAAAATTTGCAGTACGCGCCAGAATTCACGCAATATGCCGAAGTGTGCGAAAGATTGATGCTCTTTCACTAATTGGCATTGACTCAGGTTGTGAGCCTGATTATCGTATAGCCTATTCTGAAGTTAATTCAGCCATGATAGGATGTGTGCTTTTTAACGCACTTCGTTCTGACCAGTAACAAAACATGTACCGAAAAAAAGTAAATACTTTAATAGTATGCCTATTTATCAGTGATTTTGACTGACTTTATAAATTCAAATATATTTTATGGAAAATATAAACGAAAAAACATTCCTTGTACCTGTTTGGTAGCGAATTACACCTTTTGTAAAGAAAGTGTATCCTTCGGTTTTAGAAAAATTCTAATGATTGGCTTTTTTACGATTTTGAGATGTTCAGTCAAAATATATAGCACATCCGTCAACTTATTAATGGTGCCTTTACTGTATAGAGCATGCTCTACATCTATTTTAATATTTTATGAGAACTATGTGATTTCCTCCTCAAACTGTAGACAAAAATGTACTCTTCCGTAAACAGGATGTACGCAGTGCGCAGTTTGTAAACCTTCAATTCTAGTGCAGCAGTCAGTAGACTTCCAAATTATTTTGTAATTTAAAAACTTTTTTTAAAACTTAAAGACGCCCTTTCTTCAAATATAAAATTTAAAGAAGGCGTATTTTTCTACCAAACGAGTATAAGAAATATTTTTTCGTTTATGTATTGCATGCAATATATTTGAATTTATAAAGGCAACCAAATTAATGATAAATACGCATACAATTTACACAGTTTCTTTGGACGGTACGTACGTTTTGTTAGTGATCAGAACAAAGCTCGTTAAAAAGCCTACATCCTATCATGACTGAATTAACTTCAGAATAGGCTTTACGATAATCAGTCTCACAACTTAAGTTAATGCAAATTAGCGAAAGAGCATCAGTCTTTCGCACACTTCGGCATGTTGCGTGAATTCTGGCGCTTACGTATGCTCACCGAATGCTCCGCCCGATATGTAAACACCAAAAAACTGAAAGGTGCCAATTAACAGAGGGACGTATATTTGAACACGAGAAACCTGATTTGCTAGCAGTTGTTATAGTGGATAGGTTCCATGTGGTCAGCTATGCATTCTACCTAATTTATATTTATTAAGATGATTGGGTTAATTTACTTGACCCGATTGTGAAAAAAAACTCACGGCATTCGGCGGGATTCTAACGCGCGTAGGATGGAAGGCCTATTACGCAAGCCAATGCTCAACTTACTTTAGCTAGGAATGCCAGGCACAATTGGGTCAACTAAATTAACTAAATCTGCCAGACAAACTTAATCATTAATTCAGCCTAGTAGTAATTCTGGTAGATTCTAGATGATTGCTTAGGAAATCCTACTTGGGCAGCCAACTTGCTGTACTGTATAGGTGGATTCCATACAAGCGGCAAAGTTGGGCAGATAATATCGATCCAAGTGTTATTAAATCCACGGTTTGAAGCGTGGAATTAGTAGATCAAAAAGGTAGAGCGTTGGCTTGCGTAGAAGGTCTTCCATCCTATGCGGGTTCGAATCCTGCCGAATGCCGCGAGTGTTTTCACGATTGGGTCAAATAAATTAATTTATATTTCTTTAATATAATCAAACCTATTTAACAGACGCGTTCTGCTATCCGAGTTTTCTTTCTTATAAAGGGAGATATATGAGCTCTTGGAAATTATCCTCCCTTCAATGAAAGATGTTGTCAACATTTCGACAATATAAATGGCTGTGAGTGGAACAAAAACTACCTAACTTGCGCCGCTGAAAACAGACACAATGTGTTCTCCACGTTATGGTTGGAAACTGGGGAAACAGAAACGAAATCAATAACGATTTTAAGTTGCAGAAAAGGTATCCATTATCTTGTTAAGACGTTTCCCTGACGGTTTTAAGTAAAGCCACATTTTTCTCAACCGAAAAAGCGTAAAACATCAGCTTGCGTCTTCTCATAAAAAGAAATTCTCACAAAACCTCATGCTGCCTTTGAAGCCCTCCTCTCGAAAGTATTGTGGACGTGAGTAAGCTCTGTAACTGAAGATGTTAGACCATTTGGCTTGAGTGCTCAATAACACACCATGACCACTTTGAGACCTGCCTCGAGCTGGTTACGCTATCTTGGTCAGAAGTGGTCCTTCAGATTCTCTTGTCTTTGTCCACAACATTTTTCGGGTAAAACGTTTCCCTAGGTATACTGCGATTTCATTTGTTCAGAAAAAGGTTTGAAGAGAACTTAGGGAAATTATGTGGCGACTTATTCTGTCAAGTCGGAGGGCTTAGGTTTTAAGGCAATTCTGTTGAGTCTCTAAATAATTTTTAAAATAGACGGAAATGAGCAGAATAATGGTAGTTGCCCACGATGCTGACTCTTGTAGAAGACATTTATGCTAAAATTGACAACGCGGACAACTGGTAGCTCAGGAAATTTTTGCTGTTTAAAAGAATATGTGTTTTGCACATGACAGTGCAAGTGTTTTGCATAATTTTCCTGTTTTCCATCAACCATATACCCTAAAAACATTTTACATATCTACATGGTATCATTCACATTGTACTAACAAGTAGACTCCCCGGCGTGGGAGGTTAATTCAGTTAACTGCAATAGGCATGCTGTCTCAGGAAATGTTGACCGAAATTCGGAAAACAAATTTTGATTTGAAACAATTTTCAATAGTAATTACCATGCATGATACTTCATAAGTACGTCATTCCCACAAAGATGCTGACCTTTGAACGAAGTTATCTTCGGCCTCCTGCAAAAACGAATTCACTAAAACATTGAATTTTCATTTATTGTGACTTTCGTAAGTGATTTTCCATGCTCTCATAGAATTGACTGTATTGTGTAAAAAGCAGGCACTTATACATTCTTTCGCCTGCTCATTTTGTAGAAAATTGTATTTTATGCAAATGTATACTTAAAGAAAAATTATCTTTCGATTTTAAAGGAAGTTTTAAGCATGAGATTTTTTACGGCGTTAAATATCCATGCATAAAACACCATATATGTGCACTAATTAATAATGTTTTGTAAGTAGACAATAAACCTCCCATCCGTCAAAAATACTGCCAACAGTAGTTGAAATTAGTCTGAAGACCTGAAAAATTGTGGAATGTTCCTTACGGTTGTGGTTTTCGAATGCTAAGGGGAAGAAAAACTGCACGTTATATTCCATATTATTCGGAAATTGAAGAGGGTTTTTAAAATCAAGGGCTCCCATTTCTTTCAATGCTTAATTTGAAGAACCCACAACTTTCTTCTAAATAAGCATAAGACAGAATATATTCCTGCATGGTTTTTCTAAGATATATTTTAATTCATGAGGGCACCGAAAGTCAATTTAAAAAATCCACACTATTTAAGAAGTCATTTGTTACAATGCGGTTTTTGCGAGCATATGGAATTAGGCTCAGTCAATGGCCCATGACCTGAAATTTCTGGAATATCTTGCAGTTATGCTGTAAGATAGTTAAGCTACCAACTTTATTCAATTATCCTTCGAATTAAAAACACACTTGAGAATGTCAGTTAATATTTACGAGATAACACTGCAGATTGGTTTGCACTATCATGCCTTGATAATCTTACGGAATGTTACATACACATTAGCTGGATACTTTCGTCTTTTGATAATCTAATTTTCTTTTTTTATTATAATTATTGGCTAAGCAGTTAAAATAGTCTGGTTCTAAGCAAAGATTCGGAACCTTATGCATTCAATGGCAACCAGCTTGCATTAAACACTGGAAAATTGTACAAGTTTATAAAAAAACAGAAGTTATTGGCGTCAACAAACTTTTGGCACTACTCCTCAACTGCCATATGTCGCTGCGACGGATGTTGATGCACAAAGTCACGCCGTCACCAAATACCTGCCAGACGCCTTGGACCTACCGCTCAGGCCTTTTATTTTCAGAGGCAGCTTGCATTTGGAGGGCCGAGTCGACTTGCATAGATATTTAAAACATATCGCGTCCTTAAAATTGCTTTAGTGTGACCCATACATAGCCCTTTGGCAAAAAACTGGAATTCGAACACCCAGTACTGCAGGTGGACTTGCGTAAGATTTCAAAAATGGAACTGTTTCTAATGATAGGGTCAAGATGGAATCCGAAACACTAGGTGAAAAGAGTTTTTGTCCCACTGATCTTTTCTATTTTTTCTCACTTATGCCGCTTTTTTTATTTCAGCCCCAAAATTAATACTAAACCTGACCTTAGCCTCCTTGGAATAGGTATCAAAGTCACCTGGATTACAGGGGTTCCTATTCTCCTGTCGTACCCTTTTTGCCTGTTCTTAATTGCTGGTCAGGTTTTAATTTGTTTGTTATTTGCTTTTAAAAGATTTTGTCTTTACTATTTTGCCTTTATTCCCCGGTGAATTGGTTATACCATCTGGCATGTTCTGTGAGCTTATCTATCTCATGTCAGAACCCTCTCGATTTGACCACTAACATCTGACCATGCCCTCGTTAATGGCAATCGCACGTCTTTCTATTGTGCAACGACGCGTTATCACCAAAGAACCGTCGCGAAAATACTTTCATCAGTAAATTCTATTATTATTGAAAAAAAATATACGAATACCATGGAATAACCTCTCTTCACGCGTTTTTAAAAGGTTCTGCTGCTAATTGTTTTGTGCCCATCCCCTAATCAACTTCCTACTGCCTACCGAGTGGAAATATTTTGAAATATGAACGGAAGTGTTGATGGTAGACTTTTTTGTACATGATATGATCTTCGCAAAGTCCAGTGGCGTACGAAGGTGCCGCAAAAGTATAAACTGATGAGAGGGTTGGACGTGGTATCCGCTGATCCAGCTTGAACGCTGTACAGGATACACAAATTATTTTTCGTTTTAAACTTCACACTTAGGCCCTCTCTGTTGGTGTTTAGCGAGTGACAACGTATGGGAGCCGTTCACTTGAAATAATAAGACAGATCGAACTTCGTAGCCGGTCGCGCCTCAAAGCCAAGCCCGGAAAACATCTGATGTTGCGCTGGATCCTCTCCAAGTGAAGTTCTGACCCATGTTGCTTTGGTTGTGACCAGAGCCTGAAGACAAGGTGGATCATTCGCAGTCTCCTCAACAAAACGGCAGCATAGTGAGCGACATCAGCCGCTGTAGGTAGAGAGTGGACCACAGAAAACTAACGCATCGGCATTCAATTTGCTGATTTTCCTGGTTTGCAGTTAGGTTATAACTGGCTGGTAAATAAGTTTGAAATGACCATTTCAGTCTCTTTTATCTGCAGCCTTATTTAAAAAGGTTAGATGGGTGCCCACCTATTGGTTGTGGAAATCAGTCATTTCATTTACCTTGGGATTCTCTCTTGATCCCCGCTAGCAGCCATTCAGCTGCTAGCATATTATAGCCGAGAGTGAGTCCAAAGGCCCAATGGAAAGAGTGGTTTCCACAAACCAAGCGCATTTACATTTTTAACATTCCCGATCAAAACTGACATGCCAGCGAGCTCATGGCGTAGTGGGTTAGAGTGCTGGGCTTCTAACCAACAAGTCGCGGGTTCGGGCGTCGAGGAGTGCACCATCTATGGTTCAGCATGGGCACCTCATGGTGGTTACAAAACCAGTAATAGCCACTCCAGTCTTCCTTATGCTTATCGATTATATCTTTGAGGCCATAATTCTAAAAAAACTCCTTTCGGGCAAAAGATACGAATGTATGTAAAGATTAAAAATGTTTTAACGCAAAATATGGATCTTCTGATAATGCATGTGTCTTTGCGCTTAATTACATAAGCATACATACTCCTCTATCCATTCTGCAACTCTCACACCAAGCCTAATTTTCCTAATCCAAACTCTTACCGTCAACTTAATCTCCCTTCAAATCCAACGCAATATCATCTGTAGAATCGGCGGTCCATATTCACATCTCTAAACTAAAATAATTAATAGAAATGTATCCGATAGGCGGCAAGACCCATGAAATGGCGTAGCATGGGTGCTAAGGCGCATCTTACATGTTTTTATTGTTAGTTATTCAAAGGTAGTGAACCGAAAAGTGCTATTTTTTGAAGAAGGTTTCGTTTACAAGCTGTATTATGAGAGAAAAGTGGGCAGTTATTTCTAGCTAGTACAAACAAAGGTCACTTGTGATTCCGTTTATATATCTAAGCGTTCATTACTTTAAGCAGTGAAACATATAAGTACATCCCTTCAAGAATCAAAAAATTAGATTTTGCCCTCATAAAAATCAAATAGCGGATTCAGCTTTAAAAATGCGGTTTTGCAGATTTGTGTCTTTTTTATTATGTAAATATGGTACTTAATTTTACCACAGCGAGGATTGAAAGGCGCTAATACATAGGTTTTGCCTGTGTCATTCCATTGAATAAAGTTTGCTGGGCAATTTCTTTCTGCAGTCAGCAATGAATGAATAAGGAAATAAGCAGTCAAAGGACTATTATAAGAGTCCTTAGCTTGTATTTTTGACAGTATTGAAATAACGGTTAAAGGAATTATCAATGTGGCGCGAAGTAAGCAGGGTGAACCCAAACGGTCCAAGTCTGTTAAGATGATTCCTCATAATATTGAAAAGAATGAATTAATTTGAGTTTCACTTGGAAATTGCTCTGATCAGATCATTTTTATCTCGCAAACTACACGGCAAGTGCTTCGAATTCCAGCAGATTCTGTTGGTTATAGGTACTCGTGCTGCAAAGTGATTCAGATGATCATACGAGATACAAACTTCTCAAGAAAATAGACCGCACCGATTGCAAACTTCAATAGCTGTTGACGGCTGATTGTTTGTTCAAATTCGGAGGATAATCAGTTTTGCCATTGACGACAGACCGCATCAACAACACTGTGTTCATAAATATTGCAATAGACGTCTACAGTTAAAATGGCACATACCGATGTCCAATAGACACTGTACTATTGCGGGATAATATTATTGTTTGTCGCTCCAAAATATGAATAAGTTAGCGCCCTTAATCTCAAGCTAGTCGAAGGTCTTTTTGAATTTATCCACAGTGAATCGTATAAAACAGAGAAAAAACTCTTAATGCAAGAAAAAATTGTGTCATGATTACACGGACCAAGACGCTATAGACAATTTGGCTGTTTCTACCTCACGGACTCAATAGGGTATGAAAAGTAAACACGCGATCAAAAAGCAGAAGAACTTTTGTTCGCCGGAATTAAAGCTCTATTTCTTTCAGCCAGTTTATTCTTTCCTTATATCTGAAACTTGAACATTCGCTTCAATCCATGTACACCCACAGTCTAAAATGAGCTTATTTATTGTTTTTGTTATACTTAAATTATAGCAGTGCAGCTTCGTTCGTATTGTATCCGTATATTTTTTCTGAACTTCTGCTTTCAGAAATGTGCAAAAGTTTATAACTCAGACTCAGTCTTTCATGCCGCGAGGATTTGGAAGACGCTGGGTAAATGAATGTTTGCGTGATTTCGTGAGTTAAACCGCTTACTGTATATATAAAGTAAATACGACCGTTTCCAAATATAATTCTTTAAAATTATTGGAATGATACTTGGAGTAAAGCCAGCATGCAAAGGAGTATGCAATAGATTGTGTTTTTTTCCAATTTTGCCTTTTGAATTTCCTCAGAACCTTATCTCAAAACTTGGATTAAAGCAGTATATTGAAGGGTCTGTAGGTGCAGAACCATATTGGATTCAAGTATTTGCTCCGAGACCAATCAGCCGCCGCCGAATAAAAGCGTAGTATTCACAAATCTCCAGCAGGCATTCAGTTATATAACGTTCGCCTTATTTACCATACCAGCAGAAAAGGTTCTTATTGAAAGCCCAGACACGTGCTTCGCAGATATTTTGCCGATATATGACACAGCTGTGAGGGGCTCGGCCCGCAACTGTGTCCCCCAATATTCCCTGTGCTCATTTTGGTCGACACTTTAGGTATAAAAATGAGGCATTTAAGATCCTCCAGAAGGCTTACTGCTGAGAAAAGTGAACCACCACAACCAATTGTGTTAATAATCTGCGTAGAAGCAGTTTAAACACTTCTTATAAATAGTTCTCCCTCTAAGAAACGTTTTATTTTTTCATTTCACTAATTACTGGTTGCACATTTTAACTTTTCGAAAGTTTATTCAAAATGAAAGTGCGGCAGTCTTTTTTACTTCCTCAGAACTCACTTTCCTCATAAAATTGAACTGTTTTTCATTATATCTGTTTCCTTTGTGCCTCATTGTAGGATTTAAGATGCTCAAAATTGGCCTTATATAGACTAAGATTTTGCTAAAACTGATGATATTCTGCCTGTTACGTTTCAAAAGTACGCAAAGCAGAAACTGTATTATACCAAAAGTATCTTACCACATGCTTCCATTTTATTGTAACTTGAAGTGGGCATGTACCCTCACAGTAACTTATGTGTATTTTTTTGTTTGCCGCCCTGTTCCTCTGTGTAGTAAAACGGAATACAGTTGGATAGTTTATTGCTGCGGTTCATGTAATAAAACGTAAAAAATGAAAAAAAAATTTAAAGCTGAATTTATTTTTTGCTTCTGGAAAACATTTAGAGTCCCCATGAATACCGTCCACTGATACTCATTAAATTGAGATCACATTTTGAGGTTCTAAATGAAATTTATTCGAAACCTTCCCCAGCTATATAAATGTTCCTTTATAGTATAAAACGTCAAAACAAAAGGTTTTGTTCTGCTATAGTTACTGGCATAAAACTTTTCGTGGATATCGGACAACCTCCGATTTCACCCAAATCCTGCCAGTTTTCTTTCAGAATGAAAGACTGTAAATGCAATGTTTGTCTAGGAAATGGCTTCCTAAGCATAAGATAAAGACCAAATGTGAGCTACAATAATAAAGGAAATTTCGATCACAACAAAGGATAAGGTAGGCCACCTGCCGTATATAACGCAATGAATGACCATTTTCGAACAGAGTACTCTAAACTTATTGAAAGGACACTTGCTCCAAAGCTACCATACCTTGGAGTACATTACGACTGGCACTTCATACAAAATTCCGCAATTTCCCAAAGATAAACGATCGCTAGCAGACCAATATTAAGCAGAGTTATAATCATGATTATCATGCATCATAATCGCAAGTCATTTCAGTTATACCAAGATAACGGCTTTATAACAAGTTGCTTTTTGACCGATTGCAAAATGCATTTCTAGCCTTCATACATGAAAATGTACTTTGTAGGTAAGATAAACGTAATTCTTCCTTCTTGTGCTCGTTTGGTAGAAAATTACAACCCCTGTAAATTTTATACTTAGAGAAGCGGTATAATTAAATTTAAAAAAGAGTTTATAAATTGCCAAATATTTTTGAAACCTACTGACCATTACAGCTAAATGCGAGTTTTCCAAACTGCGCGCTGTGTACATGCTATATGAGGAAAAATACGTTTTTCTCTACCACGTGAGGAAAAGGTCACACATTTTACTTAAAATTTTGCAATAAATATGGATCAGGCTGTAAATGTCATAGGCAATGCCAATAAATTGACGACTACGATGTATTGTAAATAAACTATGCGAAGCCGTAAAAAATCTCATAATTAAAATTTAAAAAAACCAAAATATGAAATATGAAGGGGACGTAATTTACTGCCAAAGGAGCAGAAGAAAGAATAATTTTGTTCTATGAACCATACTTGAATTTATAGAGGCAGTCTAAATTAATGAGTCAAACGCATATTATTGAAGTAGCCATTTTTTTTAACAAAATACACATCACATTAGCTGTCAGAAAGCAATTCGTTAAAAAGCGGGCATCCCTGCATGACTGAGATGACTTGAGATTAGGCTGCATGGTAATAGACATAGCAACCCTACTCAATGCTGCTTTCCAAGTGATTATCAATCTTTGGCAACTGTCGGAATTTTGCATTTAAATACCAGCAGCACCAAATGCAATTGTTTGAGCCTCTACAGCCGGGGTTGGCAATGCATGACTCGCGAGCCAGGTGTGCCTCTATTGATGACTGCGTCTAACTCTCTCGGATAAAAGCGGAATCAGAAACGTCGAATTTCGTGATTTTGGTTCCTCCATGACTAAATCCAGAGGCTTATTATACTCACATTTAATTCAACTCAATCTTAAAATATATTATATGGCTCTCAATGAAATATATTTTCAAATATTTGCTTTCTTGGCCCTCTGAGTCAGACGGTTACCGACCCCTGCTCTAGAGCGATCTTTACCATTTTCATCGTCTTTGACCATCTATAGTTTGAGAGGAGTAAGTGGAGTTTAAGCATTTGTCAAGCGCCCTCCACATGCCGACTATTTGGCCATTTAAAGAACGGAGATGCCTGACGGTTGGTCGGGGCAGGTGGGCAGATCTCCTCTGGTCTCCAGGAAACGAAAATCGTCCTGGGAAGGCAGAGGGAGGGCTGGGAAATGCCGTGGCACATGCGTAGTCGTACTTCTACTACTACTACTACTACTACTACTACTACTACTACTACTACTACT